>JAJOOH010007286.1:0-62457 GCA_029582605.1 Solanum gracilifrons | reverse complement strand
CTTGTGGGTCCAGTGAGTGTTGACAATTTTTTCAAAGATAGTGCCACGTAGGCCGAAAAGAGGTAGAAAATTAATTAAAAAATAAGTTCGGGGGGTGGGGTAATAGGACCTTAGTAAAGGTTAGGTGTGTCTCAGGGATTTTGGGCATAGACTGGGGGTACTTATGCATTTTCCCGTTTTTGTTAATTAAAATTTAACAAAATATTTGTATTTTATTTATGAATAATATATAAATAATTATAAAATTTATATATCTAATTTATCGGTTTGGTTTGGTTATTTTTGCGGTTGTTTTTTAGTAAAACCAAATAGTATCAGTTTTCAAAACTTAAAACCAAACCAAACCAAACCAAATATCGGTTTTTTATCGGTTTGGTTTATATTGCGCTTCAGTTTTATTTTTTAACCATAACCATGGACAACCCTACTTGTGTCTATGTGCTTGCTCCAATCATGATACACTGAATTCTTGGCAAGTGTATGTGCAAATTTATTATCAACACAAATCATTGTGGCTTCAATTTGCGGAAAATTGAGTTCCTTGAATAATCTCCTCAATCAAATAGCATGACACGTACATGATGTCGTTGTCATGTATTCAGTTTCACAAGTCGAGAGAGTAACAATTGATTGTTTATTTGAACTCTAAGAAATAACGCAATCACCCAAGAAAAACACAAAATCATATATATGTTTTTTCTATCATCAACATCTCCCGCATAATCACTATCACAAATCCCACAAGATTAAAATCATCAGAAGAAGAATAAAATAGTCCAAGGTCAATTGTACATTTTAGATAACGAAGAATTCCTTTAGCGACCTTCAAGTGAGTGGAAGTAGGAGCTCCTATGAAGCGACTTACTATTTCAATAGCAAATAGTATATCTGTTCTCATACATGTCAAGTACCTTAGACTTCCTACGAGACTCTTGAACATAATGGAGTCCACCTTTTCTCCATCATCATCAAACTTTGACAATTTTGTTCCACTTTCCATTGAGGTGTTCACAGGGTTGCAATCGAACATGTTGAGCTTCTTCAAAATCTCATCGATCTGTATAGCTTTCTTGATATATGAAGATGCATTTCTCCATTTGCTCCACTTAGCTTCTAGGACCAAATAATATGGCATGAGCCCTATGTCCGTCATCTCTAACTCAAGGGACACAACTTTCTTGAAAGCTACATACAAAACTGAATTACTACCCGTTAGAATGAGATCATCAACATAAAGACAAACAAGCAGAATATCTCTGTTAGTGTGAACTTGAATGTAAAGGGCATATTCATAATGGAGACAACGAGTAAACCCATTCTCTTGAAAGTATTTGTCAATGCGACTATTTCATGCTCGTGAAGCTTGCTTCAATCCATATGAGATCCTTTCATCAAACTCAATACCTTATTTTCATGATTTTTTACCACAAAGTCCAATGATTGCTCAACGTAGACTTCTTCAAGATATCTATTTGACTCCAAATTAATATGCCAACAAATTAATTAGTTGTTACTGTCTGTCAAAGTTGTTGATCGTATAAAGAAATATTTACACAATTGATTGATGCATATAATTAATTAGTTAAATTTGTCTAAATATCTTGAACTCTTAATTACGTATAGAAAATAAAAAAAACGTATTTTTTATACGACAAAAATCTGCTATAAATTAATGAAAAGATACATTTCCACAATTACAAAATTGTTTCCGATGTGAATATGTCTAATATTAGATGCCATATGAAGAATGTCAAATTTGAAATTAGCTCCTTTGGCAAAATCATGCAATCTATTGGGACAAGAGTTAACTTTATTTGTTCTTTTTGTACTCCATTTAGCCAACGTATGACGTATCTACAACTTGATTAATTCTTCTTATATTTTGAGCCGCTAATTTTGTTATATGTAAATATTTTTTAGATGATTTATCAACCTATACTCTTTTTCAGCTTTACTATTCATGCAAATACGTATTATTATACAATTAATGGTGTTTGCAATAAATTTTAAACATATACAAAATAAATTAACCACACAAATAAAATCTAAAGAAACATAACTTTATTGATAATATGTACAATTTTGTTCCTCCCCTGATTTTACTCTCCTAAGATATATCTATGATTCGAGGACCGTTACTGGCGTATTTCTTGAACTAGGATGATTTAGATTTGACTTCTATATGAATATTCCATGACTTTTGTGGAATATTTCAAGATGTCTTTTAAGGGAATTTAGTACCCTTTATACAGACATAAACTAGGGTTTAGGCTCCAAGAATTCTAATTAAAACTGAATACACCTTGTAGAGTCCCAATTTGAATTGAATACGTCTTGTAGAATCCCACAAACTTTCAATGTTTACAAGTGAATTTCTTAATCTCTGAAATTATTATCCTCAACCGAATTCGCATGCACTTAATCTTTTAATTAACTCTGCTCTTGATCACTACACAAATATTACAACTAAAATAAAAGTTATTCAATTTTATCTAAGTATCATAAAAACGTCTTCTTCATTTATTACAAATTAACTGCTGATGTTCCACAATTAATTTAGATTTATTGAATTTCAAAATGGGTTCAATCAAGTTAAGTGATGTAAACAAACTTGATTTCTTTTTTTAAGTTTAATAGAGTTTCAATGCAAAACGGAGAACACCATTAATTCCAATTCGGAAAAGGGCCTAAATACCATTGAACTATTGAAAATGGTACAGAACTACCCTCCATCCATCCATTGGCTCCCAAATATCCTTGTCATCCTCCTATTGGCTCTAAAATACCCTGTCATCCACCTTTGAGTCCATTTGACCACTTTTATAGGGGATTATCATTTAAATAATTTTTTAAATACGTGGCAACCATCTATTGGTTACAATTTAATTACTTAAATTATTTTATATACCCACCCATTAATGATTATATTCGACCTAAATTAACTACACTCGGTCAAGTTAACGACCCAAATTAACTACACCCACCCAAAATTACATTTACTCCACCGATTAAAATAAATATACCCTTTATTGCAAACATTGCACTTTCTCTTCCAATCTTCTTCCCCAATATATTCACCTACAATCTCGAATAAAATACTAGTCTTTTGAAATAATGTGAGGTTTGAATTGAATATTAATAGTGTTATTTATCGTCCTATAAATAGTTCTATATTTTATGAATATTAATAGTGTTATTTATAGTCCTATAAATAGTTTTTTTGAGATTGTAAGCAAATATATTGGGGAAGAAGGTTGGAAGATGAAGTGAAATGTTGGGAATAAAGGGTGTATTTTTTTAATCGGTGGGGTAAATTAATTTGGGCGGATATAGTTAATTTGGGACGGGTGTAATTAATTTGAATTGGGTGTAATTAGTAATAAATAGGTTTGTAATTAATTTAAGTAATTAAATTGTAACTAATAGATGGTCGTCATGTATTTAAAAAAATTATTTAGATAATCTTTTATAAAAGCAGTCAATAGTGGATCCAAAGATTAAATAACATGGGAATTTGGGAGCCAATAAATAGATGACAGGGGTATTTAAGAATATTTTAAGCCCTTTTCTGATTCCAATTTGAGTGTGTTAATAAACTTGATTTTTTTCTTTTTTTAGTTTTAGTAAACCACCCCATCAATCAAACATGAAATTCACTTATCCGCGGACAAAAACCTTGGGTATATTTAAGGGGTCTCCTTTCCTTGTCGTACTTTAAAAAGTTGTGTCATTCCTAAGGGGTTGTTTAATGAGATTAAATTATAGTGTCACTTAATTTGTTGTTTGGTTGGTAATTTCAGAATAATTTATTTAGGGATTAATAAATAGTATTAGAATAAGTTATCCCTCTCCTTGAATGGTATAGTAATTCCAAGATAACTTATTTCGAGATAAAATAGGTAAATGACAAAAATATCCTTGTAAATCCTTTTTAATTTATACATCACTTTTCACATTCATGAAGTGTATTTTTGTAAAGAAATAATGTCACCACCCAGACCATCGTGATTTGCACCCACACTAACCCTCCGAAGGGAGAACCATTAATACTAATTAGCTAACCAACTAAATCAAAATACTAAGGCATTTAAGTTACGAAAGCAAGTTAAATAACTAAAAACTAAAGTTCCCATAAACTTCCAAAAGATCTAACAACTAAACAATGCGGAAAAATACACCTAGAACATGAAAGTCAATGTACCAAAACATATAACAAGATCAATAAGTCTAACAAGAAGGGTTACGACCCCAAACTAATGAACTAATAACTAACTAGAAAAGTCTAAGTCCGAAATGTGGACATAGACGAAAGGAGAACTCATGGCAGCTTGGAAGAACTGACTTACCCTTGAATTTGATCGGCGATCATTGATATTCTAAGCGAGGTCTGTCAATAGCCGCCTGAAGACGCCATGTACTCAACAAGGAAAGAGCAAGTGCAATATTAGTACACATCCACAGTGTACTAGTAGGATCACGCGGTTATCCCACTAAGTGCAACATACATAAGGCAATACAACAATACAATAACCTGCATACATCGAACATATACAATATCATCAGCATTTACGAACAACGAACAGTTCCACAGTTCTCAAATATCACAGCTATATCAAGTCATTGGTCCTTTCATGGAACCCAAACCCAAACTGTTAGTATATCGGAACGTGGTACCCGATCCAAGGATTATGCCGGAACCTAGCAACCGATCCCATAATTATGCCGGAACGTGGCAACCTGTCCAAATTAGTGTGCCGAAACGCAACACCCGATCCATTCAACAAGCCACAATCACAAGTATATTCTCGCAATCATACAAGCAAGTCATGGTTCATGGCATTCATCATTTATATATCCTCATTTACAATTTATGTGATCAATAATGCAACATTCGCACACATACATGTATCATAATGAATCAAGAACAAACATATACCACACAATCATAGAATCACAACCATCACCTAGCTCGAAACAAGCTTGAAACCCTAAGCAACTTGATTCTTCCCTTTCCGAATTTGTTCGGTTTGATCTTGGTCTACAAACAATTAATATAATACGGGAATCAATAAACGATAACTAATTACTCGAATTACTAACAATCTCATCAACCTTAGATCAAACCCTTGATCCCAATATCCCAATTAGGGTTGTTTTCACCATAATTTTCATATCAAAACCCTCATCCATCGATAATTACCCATTAGATTACGTTCTTAGATCGAAAAACGGATTCGGGAAGTTAAAATCTTACCTTTAGCCTCAAGAATGGTGGGAAACGGTCAAGAAGTCTCATGGGTTCGTTCCTTAGCTCTCAAGTTCGAAAATTGTAGAATAAAATGTTTTTGGGCTTTATTTCCGACTTTAATTCGCATTTGCCCCGCCATGACGGCACTCGCCCCCTACAGCGACCCTGCCCTGGCGACAGAAATCCCAGCCAAAGCGGCTTTCATGAAACAGTAAGCTATTTTAATAATTTCAAGACCCCATTTCATAACACATCTTCAACCAACGACACTCAGAAATTACCCGTTCATGCCAAGATCAGTTTCAGGAGTTCTACTCACCCAAATTCAATTCTGTAAAGCCGTACGGGTTCCTTAACGACTTATCTATCTAGTCATGTGATCAAAATCATAATTAGATCACCCAATTGCTACAAGATTTCTCTAGACCTCACAGACTCCGATTTCGTCCAAATTTGAACTAGGTTGAGAAATTCCAAATTACTATGAAGAAGTTTTTCGACCCAAAAAATTCTCCCATCGGCTTTTCTATAATGACGGAACCCGGTCGTTACAAATAAATTGTTCTTAAGATTTATGAAATACATATTATTTTTAGTACAACAAATCAAACACTTAATAAAAAAATAATCTCATCATAACTTATCATATCATAATTTATCTCATCAAAACTTGTATTCAAACCAAATGAGTAATCATAAATATTGAATAGCCCCTTTCCTTTGTCTTATGTCCATGTCTATAAATTAGATCATGCAAACACGTATATTTTCAAACTTCACAATTTTATGACACTTATTTAGGGATTAATAAATAGTATTGGGATAAGTTACTTCCTCCTCTTGGATGGTATAGTAATTTTGGGATAATTTATTCCGAAATAAAATATATAAAGAATAAAAATATCCTTGGTCTTTTGGAGAGTCTTTATAATTATAGAACTTAAGAGATGACTCTTCATAAGAGTCATGTTCTTTCATGAAGACATGACTTTTCATAAGAGTCATGTTCTTTCATGAACATATGACTTTTCATAAAAGTCGTGCTCTTTCATAAACAAATAATTTTTCATAATAGTCATGTTCTTTCACGAACAGATGTGTCTGTTCAATTTAAGATATCTATATATTACAAAATATCAACAAAAACAAACCAAACCGCAATCTGAATCAAACCGATATTTGGTGTGGTTTGGTTTTAAATTTTGAAAATCCATACTATTTGATTTGGTTTTGATTTTACCAAACAAAACCGCAAAAATAACCAAACCGAATTGAGAAATTATATATATATACAGTAAAACCTCTTTAAATTAATATAGGAGGGACAATGAAATATTATTATTTTATACATGTAGAGGTATTATTTAATCGATAAATTAATATTTATTAATTTAAAGAGTGTTTCGACACTGAAAAAATTGTTCAGGAATGAAATCTCAAAGAATTTGAAAGAATCTACTTGTGAAAACGTCATTCATGAACTTGAAGTCATGATTAATGGTCTTGGTTACTGCAGTAAATTAGACGTTAATAACCTATCGAATAAGTGAATATGATACATGTTCAGAGGTACAAAGTTTAGAACAAATTATGGATATCATTGGAAAAATAATGTTGATGAAAAAGTTGAAGATCACGATACAATACCGTTGGAACCAGTTACACGTAAGGAAATACTTGCATATATAACTCTTCACAATTTTATTATGCAATTAGAAAATACAACACCGAAAGTTTTGGATGCAATAAGAAAAGTTAGAGATGAGCTTCAACTAGATTTAAATTTTAACAAAAAAACAGAACATAATAGAATCATATTTCACTAAATTTTCTTAGATATATTTGTACTTTAAAAGATTTATTAATTTATAATATTAATAAGACTATATATTTATATAGGGGTCTTCTGAAAATATATTATCTTATTATCTTATTGAAATGAGTGATTTTTTCCATTGGCTCAAGTCGGGACCGGAGAAAATTATTATCTTAAAAATATTATTAATTAACCAAGTATTGAGATTTTATTATATATATATATATATATATATATATTATTAAGATCACTTTCCCTCACCAGAAGTTCGTGAAAACCATAAGGCACACGACGAGAAAATAGAAAAAGTTTATATATAAAATATCTTACTCCCCTCTCGATCTCCCGTTTTAATTTGTTTGGTTGGTATTGGCTTGACACAAATTAGTTTAAGAAAATAAAAATGAGTTTTGAATCTTGTAGATAGTGATCTTAAATTAAAGATATGTAAAATGTATTAAAGTAAGACAAACAAATTGTAACAGAGGAGATGAATAATATTTACCTAGAAGTGAACTTTGACAAATTTGGTATTTATAGAAGTTGTAGACAAAGGTATATCAAAGACATTGCAATGAATAAAAGCTGCCTTTGCTGGTAAGAAATTTGCTAATTTTAGATAGTTTGGTTTGTGTGGTCTCTGCTGAATTATGTAATCAATTCATCAGTCATAAAGGACCTACACATGGCCATATGCATAACTGTAGATGGTCCAACACAAATCAATAAAAAAAATAAAATTGGGAAAATAAGTTGGTTTATAATTT
Source organism: Solanum gracilifrons (assembly GCA_029582605.1). Classification (NCBI taxonomy): domain Eukaryota; kingdom Viridiplantae; phylum Streptophyta; class Magnoliopsida; order Solanales; family Solanaceae; genus Solanum; species Solanum gracilifrons. Next base: position 54,626 of record JAJOOH010007286.1, on the reverse strand, counting down.
TATCTTTTTATATTTGGTTAGTAAGTGAAGAAGATTTTTTAGTGTTTGTTGGTGAATGAATTTTTTTTTTTTATACTGGACTAGAGATTAAAAAATATTTTTAAAGAAAATAGTTTCTAATGCAGAAACCAACCCTCGGACCCGACCGAAATACAACCTCAATAATCGATCCAAGATCCAACTCCAACACCCGAATCGGAACAAGACACATCTCTTTTTTAAAGTGAGACAACGATAAATTAATTTCATATGGTCGGTTGGGTGGTTTTTAGTTTTTTTTTTTGCTGAAACTCTACTAAAACTAGAAAAGAAAAAATAATTTATGACACTCTTAAACTGGAATTAATTTTACATATGGTCACTTAGGTGTTTGTCATTTTTCATTAAAACTCTAGTAAAACTAAAAAAGAAATCGAATTTGTTTATCTCACATAATTGAAACCATTATAAAATTAAAAAGATAAAATATAAATAAATGATAGAACATCCTCAAACTTATTTGTCCCTAATTGATACAATACTATTTTAAAGAGGAATCGACCTATATATTATCTATATACGTAATATTATATTATACATAGATCGTAAATAATTTAATCAATTATCGATATATCTATATCTATAGCTTCATAAGATCATTTTCCCTCACGAAAAGTCCATGGAAACCATAAGGCACACGACGAGGCAATTTGACATGAGCCACAATGTCAAGATTAGGTGATGTTGCATCCATGACCAAAAAATTCGATTCCCCTGTCTTCTCATTGTGTACATACGACACTACGTAGCCATCGTCTTCATCGATTGAAGGATTTTTAGGCACGAAAAATGGTTCACCACCATAGCAACCTTCACCAAATATACGACATGCCACGATGCAATCGCGACGATCAATTTCTGCTACGGATACGTCTAATTTTGCTATCCCTATTACTTTCGGCATAGGGTCCCCAATGGCTGCATATACATACCTGCACGAGAAGTAAAAATTACTTAACAAATTGAATTTGTCTGTATGATTTTGACTTGACACGAAGTTAAAAAGAATAAACTGTGTTGAATTTACTAATTTTAGATAGTTTGGTTTGTGTGGTCTCTTCTGAAATTATGTTATGTGATCATAAGTCATAAAGGACCTACCTACAATACATGTCCATATGCTGCACTATAGATGATCCAACCAAAATAAATAAATTTATGATAGTGTTATATACTAGTACTCCCTCTGTCAATGTTTACTTATTGCACACATTAAAAAAGCATGATAAAATAAAGTGAAAATTTTATTATATTATTAATTATAAGTCATTTCACTCGTTAGGAAATAAATTAGAAATAATTACTACTTAATAATAAGGATAAAATAAGTATAAACATGCAAATTATTTTTTGATCTTTTAAATCAAAGAGTAAAAATAGATATATATTTTCAGTATAGTGGACTAGTAAAAATTGACAAAGAGAATATGTAGTTTGTTCTACAAAAGTACCGAGCTACGTACTCCCTCTGTCTCAAACCAATTGTCATGTTTTGTTTTTGAGAGTCAATTTACCTAATTTGGATAGTATAAACTTACTTGTTCTTTTTCCCAACATAAGCTGGATTGATGACTCCAAAATCAAGGTTTCTTGTAGAAATTGGATGTCTGCTCACCATCCCTGTCTTCAAATTTATCTTCACTTTCTCAACACTTGCATGTATCATGTCCATCCTCTCTAGTGTATGTTCCACCGATAATATATTCGGCGCAATCAACACTATCGTATCGCCTCCATCCTCATCCCACGCGTTGATCGCGTGTACAATATTAAATCCTGGTACATCAAACCACCTCATTTCCGACTCATCCTTGGCGTAACGTGGTATCACACCAATTCGGGGAATTTTCCCCGAGTCAGTACCCACCGGTGAACCACCGGTGAGTAACTCAATTGGATTCATTCCAATTTGTATGTCCGAAAATATAGCGTATTTTTTTGTGATTGCAAAGTCATGTAGAAATGATGGGCGGGTCATGGAGAATATGGGTACATCCGGGGTTTTTGTACCATTCGGGTCGACCCGAAAGTAATTTAAAAACGGAGGCATCGGGCCGTAACGGAAAGCAAAAGCCTCGTTAGTTTCGGGGTCGATTTTCGGATGTGCCGTCATGCTCATGAAAAGGTTTCCATTAAAATCATGACGGCCGAGGGTAAAAATGTCACCATCTGGGGCTATTTTTACCTCATATGGTAAATCAGATTCACCGAGGGCAAAAAGTTTACCCCCGAATAAAGCCAAGCTTGTATTCGCAAGGCCTATACCGTTTGCGGGATTGAACTGCCCTGCAATTGCCCGGGCCGCGGTGAGTGCACCACGCGCGGCCGAGGCTGTAAGACCGTTGAAACCGGAGAACACATTAGGAATAATTGGGGACCCGGCTTCATTTTCGATGTTGTATTTGTAAGTCTTGACAAATCGACTACAAAACGTAGCTTTACCTTGGGAAATTTTAATAGAGTGAAGCATTCCATCACCGTCGAAAAGATGGTAAGGTCCACGTGGAAGATATTGAGGGTTAGGTCCATTTCTAATGTACGCGCCGTCTAGGCAAGAGGGAAGGGAGCCTTCCACTACTTCGCATTCAGTAGGAGGAAGTTCGTCTACTGGAGCAAAGTTGTTAGAGAGAACATACCTTGGATCAACAGACGATTTCCTAGGAGGATCAATGAAAGTATTTACGAAATCATCGAATGCATTGAAGATAAAAGAGGGAAATGATGGTTCAATAGGTTTTCTTGAGGGTATTGGTTCTCTTTTTGGAGTTGGTTTTGGTGGTGTAGGGGTTGATTTTTCTTGTGGTTTTGTTATAGTAGTGGTTGTTTGTGGTCTTTCTTCAATTCTAACAGAGAAGACTTTTAGAGTAGGAGAATAATAATAATAATTATAATTATTATTATTAGGAGAAAGAAGAGATTTAGGGTGTTGTGATAATGTAGAAAGGAAAGTTGAAGACAAAGCATCCATTGTGTTTCTTCTTGAAGAGAAGAAAAGAAGAAACAAGATATGATTATACAAAAGAGTAAAGGGAAAAAGAATAAGTGTTTGTATGTATGAGGTCCCATGCATATATAGCCAATTTGTGGAGTAAGGGGAGTGAGGAGTATAGCAAAAGAAAGAGACTATTCATTGAGGGAACACCACATTTTCCTAAAGTGGGGTAGTGAAAAGAGACTTCTTATCTACACAACGTCAATACAAAAAAAATCAAGCTTATACCAATCTAGTTTGATATTTACATTAAAGTCCGATTAAATTTAAATTTGCGTTAGAAAGGTTTCATTGAGGTAAAACGCTTCCTAACAAAGGCAACTTCGTATCCAGGAAGACTCGAATTTGAATTTAAGACCACTAATTAAGGATGAAAGAATACTTACTGCTCCACGTCCCTTATTGATTAAAATCAAGCTTACTCATTGTTATGATGAATTCAATAATCTAAGTACATTTAATTCTTTTTATATATTTTATAAGTTCTTTAATTTTAGTACATGATATGCATATTAAAGCTATTGAGTTTAATTGAATTCGTACGAAAACCTTCTAGTTCTCCTTTTGGATAACTAAATAGTGAATTAATTGACAACTAAAAATATTTTAGCTACCCAACCCGATAATTTTTAAAAATTTCAAGATATATATAAACAATATTGCTTGCTTATCTGTTAAACCTACACCTTATAAGTTATAGATACACATGCACCAAAGATTAGGCAAGAAGAGCATCATATATTAGATTCAATTTTATCTTTTTATTTTATATTTTCTCTTACTTTTTTCTTCTTTAATCTCCTTCATCATTTGCTGGTTTGGAGGATTATCCAAATCTATTTTATTATTTTATCACTAAATATATTTTAAATAGCACAAACACTTGTGTGATACTGATCAGTACTTAACTTCTTTATATTGTACTGATGATGGCGTAAAGTATAATAAAACAATTATATCGATCATCAGTGTTATTTAATTTATTATAACATATTATTTATTTTATGTTACTGATCAATATTAATATTAAATAAGTTACCCAAAATAATATTGTAATGAACTTGAAAATTTTGAATAATTTTATAATTGCTACATAAAATTGATAAATTTTAAACTCTAATAATAATAGTATATTTTACATCGTTAGTACGTAAAACTTAACTCTAATAATAATCTTAACAAATCAAAAAAAAAAAAAAATTCAATGAGACAGAGAGACTGGTCATTATATAAGTATCTTTTTCCAGCAAAGAAAAACAAATATTTTAATTGTAGAATAGACCTTGATTTATTCCAATCACTTATATATAAAATAAAATAATAATAATAAAACCACGCGTATAATTCATTTTATTTTCAGACGAAAAATATCCCAATTTGGTATCTCTCATGGGATCCAGGACCATCATGACCAGATGTCAAATTTGCAAAGCTAGATTCAACTATAATTAATCAATGAAATCCAAATATATTTTTCGTATAAATTAAATTAATTATGATCGCTTGGATAGAGCATATAAAAATAGTATTGAATATATGGTATTGATAAATTTTTTATTAGAAATGCTAAAACTAGTATTTATATTGAAATTATCTTTGATCCACTGTTTGATCTAATGTGTTCAAAGACAATTCTATCTTTAACCTAATATTTTTAAATATTAATAACCATAATATTATTAATATAATAGTTTCACGTAAGTAATAATAACCAAAATCAATACATGTATTGTTATTGCTAATACGTCCTACCAAATTGCCTCACAATTCTTTGTCGAAAGAATAACATAAGTAAAAAATATATGCTAATATTAACCATATTTAAGTGATTAGAAATATATGTCCACATTTCATGTATTTACTGATTTGACATAAGATAATTAATAGGTGTGTGTGGATAATGTTTTTGTCTAGAAAATAAACATGCACAAGCTCACGCAATATGTCTAGGGTGTTGTGAAAGTATCTACCTGCTCGGTCCATTTTTAATTATCATCGTTTCCTATTTTAGAGTCAAATTTTAAGAATTTTGACTAATATTTTATGATATATTTTTTCATCATATTGATATGTAAAAAAAATTACAATTTATAGTATTTTTCGTATAGTTTTTGAAAATCTAAATTTCGTGTTTAAAATATCGAATTAATATAATCTTTTAACTTTGAAAATTAGTCAAATTAACTTTTGAAAAGTACAACATAACAATTAAAAGTGAACGGGGAGTAATTATAAAGAAAGAGACTACTCATTTACCGAGCATCACACTTTCTTCATTTTGGGCATATATAAAAAACATATAGCGGAAAATAAACTTTGAAGTTTATGAATTTAAGATTTAAATTTTTTTAAATAATTATTAAATTTTAAATTACTAATTTATATATATTTTATATTTTTTTAAAAATAAATAAAAATTATTGATTTCAATTGAACCCATAAATTATACTCCGTATAATATAGGAAAGGGACGGTTCTTCTGGGGAACTCCCAAGTTTATTTTCGTCTAGTCAATTCAAGTATTCCAATTCGAAAGAAATTTTTAAAAAAAGTTTCTCATCAAATTTACTTCTAGAAAGGAAAAACAAAGTCTAAATAAAGACCACGCAAATATAAATATTTGAGATAAATTTGTTTTGATCAAGGTACACATTATTATTATTGTTGTTGTTGTTATTATTTTTATTATTGATTTTTCACGATCTATAAGGATTCAAGTCAGATAATTTGATTAATTTAAATTTATGTCATAATATCTACTCCTATTAAAAAGGAATGTTTTTTTATCAGAATTTTCTTATCGACTTTGCAATTAGATATGTGTTTCTAGAAATAAAAGCATCCCTATTCTATCTACTAAATTTCACTATACTTTAAATAATTACATAATCTCTCGCTCTTTTTCCTTCCCTTTCTCTAGGTCGCTCGCTCTCTCCCTCTTTCTCTCCCTCTTTCTCTCCCTCTTTCTTGCTTTGAAACACAAATACAAAGAAGCCGATGGGCGAGGGAGGGAGAGAGGCTAGCAAGAGAGGAGAGAGGAAAGCAACAGATAGGAGAGGCGAGATATATTTGTTAGATACAACGTATCTAATAGCAAAACATTGTACCTAAAGACAATTACAATATATTTAGAGAAACTCAAATATAATACATAATTATTAAAAATATTGATACGTTGAGTAATTAACAGCTATACTAATATGATTTATGAAATTTGCTGCAAGAAAAATGTACAATTAATAAAGACCATGCAAAAGTTAACGCTGGATCAATCAATCGATTGATAGTTACACCAATTTGACACTATTTTCTCTTTTTTTTCATATTATTTCCTTTCTTTCTTTTTTCTGTCAATATTTGTTGATTGGGAAATTGCATACATCATCCAATTAAATTATTTGTCTTCTATTCTATTTATTAGTGAGTGATCTTATAACATTCTTTACCTTTTTTTTATGAAAAGTTTTTTTAAACAAAAAAAAGAAGTTTTCGAAAATTTGACCTCTTTTTAAAAAATGTGTCGAATTCGTATAGATAGTATGTTCGTAAGGAGAATATTATTCATTTTTCTCATGTTCGATTAATAAAAAAAATTGTGAATATTTTTTAAAAAAAATATGTTCCTTAAAATGAGGAAAATGATTCTCTTAGGAGAAATGGGGAAAATGAGTATCACAAGTAACATTATATGTATTGATTGTATCCTCCCGTCCTCAAACAGATATCATCTTCTCCAAACCCCCACTCATCATTCTAATATTAAGGAATGTTTTTTTTCTTACGAAACAAATACAAGAAAATAAGTAAGAAACTCAGTTATTCACTACTAAAAAGATCACTATTTTTCATTGAAAAATGTTCAGTGGCAGCTATTCTCACAAATATATTGATTGAATCGGTGAGAGAAAAATAGCAATATTTTCACACGGACAAATTAAGAATTTTCCCAATATTTGAACAAGATTTTTTTTTCATCATTCGTTTTTCCAGTAAATTGATTTGGTCAAAATAAATGAAAGAAATCATGTTTTATAACATAAATTTTTCATTAATTTACGGTAAAAAAAATTCTATTCTCAATAATGTTTTCTATAAAAAATATTTGAACACATCCAGAAAAAACCAAAATCAGTTTCAACAATATCTCCTTCTGATTTTTTTTTTTGATACACTCAAATCCTTTTGTGGCTATGGAAAATGCTTTTCCAAAAATATCTACGTACACTCTACAGCAAAGTTAATCTGAGGACATTATTCCTCAAGTCATTTTCTAAAAAACATTAGTATTTGTTTGAAATATAAATCTTTCTTGTAATTTATCATGATTATATTTTTTTGAATACTTCATTATTAAAGATTAATATCGACAATATTAGAAAATTTTGATGAAACTTTTGATTTTTGAATACTAAATACTTCCTCCATCTCTATTTACTTGTCAAATATTTTCTAATTTAATCTCTCTTTTTACTTTCTTTTTTTTTGACAAATCAACAAAGGACAGTATTTTTTTCTTCATATTATATCCTTAATTTATTAACATTGAGTTAATTCTTTGAAAATGTACTAAGTAAATATGTTTAAGACTCTATCAATTATTATAGATAAAATGATAATGATAACTCATTATATCAGTCATTGTTTAATCAAAATTTGACAAGTAAAAAGGACTAAGAGAGCATTGATAAAATTATCTGAGCATTGATTAGAGTAGCTATACCTATCGTTTCGATAATTACGAAGAAAACGTTGGCTCATAATTAAGAGAACCTTTTTCGTGAAAAATATTTTCTTTGAAAATTATCAAGTATATAGTAACCAAACACTCGAAAATCACTTATGTTTCAAAATAATATTTTTATTTATAGCCTCGCGAATCTTTCACTACAATAATTGGCAATTATTATACGATTGATTTTTCGTATGATTATTCATCTAATAGATATTATTTCAAAGTATCATCTTTTTTTTCAATTTTATTTTAAAAGAAATATGATTGTTTAAAATAATAACGGTTGATTGAATGAGAATCTGATAAATCAACTTGATTATTATTCACAAGCAGAGGCAGACATAGTATGTAACACGAGTCCTTTTAAATCTAGTAGCATTAACTCGAATAATTCCAAGTTCTAAGAAATTTCTAAATAATTAATCGTGCTAAAATTTTAAATTTTGAATCAATCTTTTCACCTAAAGAGGACAAGATTGAACCAAAATATCAACAGGTGAAAATATAGAGTCAAATGTTTTTCTTTTGGAGGAAATTAAAGACACAGAACGTACCTAAAAATTTTATTGGCCAGCTTTCTATTAGTAGTACTACTCCTTCGACATAATTGCAATTTCAAAAATTAATCAAATTTAATTTTATCAAAAAATTTATATATTTTTAAGTATTTAATTATTGTGATTTATTTAAGATAAATTACATAGTTTTGAAATATATAAATTTTATTTCAAAAATTTTGAACTTCTATATTAAATTTATAATTAAAATTTAAAGTGCAACAAAAATTGAGACGAAGGGAACGACAAATATCTAGAGAAACCGTACCAACTTTAGAGGCTGGCATTTGAACTAGCAAGGAAAAATAATGCAAAACATTTTTCTTATGCTGAATTATTGATTGTGACTAGGTGTAAGCACTTTGTGATAACTTGTTCACTGCGATAGCTCGCAAACCACACAGAAGATGTAAACCGTAATAGAGAAGCTTCATGTGATGAATTTATGATTGAGTAGTGGATGGAGACTGAATTCATTCTAGATCTCCCACATGAGAGACCTTACGGACTGTCAGTCAAAATAAATTACTGAATTCAAGTGAACTCATATCTTTAATATTACTTCAACCTCTTATCAAGCCAGCCCACTTGAGGAAATTTCTTCCAAATGGTGGGGTTGAACGTACTACCAATTATTTTGTGATTCCCCTATTATCTTGTGGTAGATTATTGGAAGAACTCCCCATCAACATAGCAATAAATTTCTAAATCGAATATTAAGAGATTGGTTTGATAGTTGGTTTGAAGGTGAAGCACACAGATATTAAATTCTCCGTAAGTGATATCACGTTTTGTAATTAGTTAAAGGGCAAGTTATTCATGTATAACTTACCACAAACCAACAACATGAACAAAAAAGGAAGGCCAAACAGAGAGCAACTCTTGTTTGATTTCTCTGTCATTGAAACATTACCATAAGGTTTATCATAAGCGATGAAGTGTTAACAAAACCAATGCATTCTTTAAGAGAAATTGTAAAAGTTCAACAGCTTACGACGACGCTCCTTCAAAAAGAGCAGATAATGATCGTCCTTTGAATTAGCTTTTGAGTTTGAGTTAAGCCGCTTCAAAGGGAGGAGGATTGTTCATCAATGTGAGACTTTTTTTCATTCTTTAACACCCACCTCACGCATTATGGCACCTGGGAATACTTCAACCCAAAAAACTAGCTCATGAGGGGAGGATTGTCCAAGTCCATATAAGCAGACCATTAGTCTCTTCCCCAATCAATGTGGAACTTTGACTCACTCTAACAAATATAATTTCGATCAAATATAGGTCCATCGCCTAATGAAACTTATACTACACAAAAGTAACAACATATTTTCATGGTAAAGTGTCTAATATGAAATGAATATGATTCGCGACAAATGATAGCATATTCGTATCTTTAAGACTCGTGGAAAAGGCAAACCAAGCAACGAATGAAGACGTTGAGTTTGTTAACCATCGTTTTTCCTTTCAACACACCATTTTACGAAGGAGTCCTTACCAGATCACTATGAAACTTTACAATGACAAGAGACTTATTGATAACTAATACATTTGCATTTTCCTCTAGAAAACTTTCAATATGGGAAGGAGGTATGGATATACGAAAAGAACAATAGAAGATGTGGGAACCAAAAAGGAAGATCAAACAGAGAGCAACTCTTGTTTGATTTCTCTGCCATTGAAACATTACCATATGGTAAGCGATGAAATGTAAACAAATGATCAAATGCCAAAACCAGAAAGCACAACAAATAGAGCAAAGAACGATATAGGTATCCCATGGACTTATAGAGCAAATAATCTCTATGGGGTCGTTTGGTATTGAAGATAGGAAAAACAAAATTATCCCATGGAATTAGTTGTCCCTCCAAATATATGGGATAACATATCCCATCACTATGGTATAAATGATGGCCGGGACTAACTAATACCTCTAACCAAACACAAGATAAAATAATCCTAGGATTATTACCCCTTATCTCACATACCAACAACTACATGTCTTAATATCTTATCAAAGACTGCAAAATATTTGACATGTAAATTATACATATATGTGAATAAATTACTCTCATGGATATGCATAGACAATGTATCATTTTGCAACCACATTTTGTATATAATATCAACATTAGAACATTGACTCTGAGTGCATCCAACTACTTAAGGTTACCTTTAGTTCCTTCTCACAATTCAGCATCCCTAGCTTGCAATGAACTAAATTAGATTCGAGCACACGAACAACTATGATAATGCTCATATATATATATAGAGAGAGAGAGATTGTGTAGTCGGAAATCTCACAATAACCATCAGCTGATTAATGCCACCGCAAGAACAAGTATATCTACTTAGTCTTGGATTTGCCACAAACCGATCTTGCTCATTATTTGGGTTCTCCTGCATTACCAAGTCCAGTAGTACCATATGCTCGAGTTCACCCAGGGCAATGTCTCATCAATATGCACTTATGCCAAAGTAAGTAGACTCTCTATGCACCACATGGTCAGCCACCAAATCATCAAGCAATAACTTTTGTTCCCCCACTGATCCATTGTCAACTAAATCATAACAGCTGCATGTTTTTCAGGATCGAAGATCATCGAACTAATTTTAAATTTTCAACAACCAATATTTGGATATTTGTAATATACTTGCATTTCTGTGCCACATAGACTGAGTATTAACAAAAACTTCCAGCATATGTTAGCTCGGCCACATGTCAAATGTGGTACAGTATAGTGCTATAACTTGTTAACAACTCCACAGAGCATTATTATATACATACCCTTGTTGATCCTTGATATGCAACTAACTCATCAAGTCGATGACATCAAGGAAACTAGAGATATCAGCCAGTGTGTTGATCGTTGATCTTGCAAATCATCTTCATATATTCATAGGAAACTAAGAGATATTTCATGTGCAAGATTGCTTAACACATTATTATATACATACCCTTGTTGATACTTCAAATGCAACAAACTCATCAAGGAAACTAAAGAGATTAGCCAATACATTGGTGTTGGCGCCTGCATTGTATTCCATGAAAAATCCGTGATCAAGCAAATCATCTTCATGGAAACTAAGATATATTCTTAAGTCAAGCATTCATTTTCTCGATATTACTACTACCACAAACCAACAACACTTCATTAATCAAAGATTCATGTGGCTGCAAACCAGCTTCTTTCATCTCATAGAGAACCTTCATGGCTTCAACACCAAAGTCATGTTGTATACATCCCATCAACATTGCATTCCAGCAGGCAATATTGCTCTTATCCTCTCGTGCATTGAAAACCCTCCGAGCGTCCCTTAGCAACCCATACTTACCATACATGTCGATCAAGCTACACTGCACATAACTATCCGTATCAAGTCCTACCTTGACGGAAGTAGCATGAACCTGTTGACCACAACATCCAGCATCCCTCAACTTCCCACAAGCTTTAAGAATACTTGAAAATGTAAAACTATTTTTCTTCACTCCTTCTCTTACCATCTCCCTGAAAATCCTTATCGCGCCTTCAAACTGTTCCTCTTTACACAAATTGCCAATTCTAGCTGTCCAAACAACTGTATTACAATGTGGAACATGATCAAACACATTATCCGCGCTTTCCAGATAACCAAATTCCCCATAAAATTTGATCAAAAAACTACTCAAAGCCATACTTTCACAATTACCCAACTTCAATAACCATCCGTGAATCTGTTTCCCAAGTTCCAAATTCATCAATTCCACACAAGCCTTAAGAACACACACCAATATCCCATCATCAATTAAATCACCACACTTACACAAGTTCCCCGCCTCACTCTGCATCTCCATAAACAAACGCAAAGCTCCTTCACACTCCCCATTTTCAACACACCCTGCGATTATCGCAGCCCAAGACTTAGAATTTCTCAAACGCATTTTATCAAACAATTGGCGGGCATGTTCAAAACAACCACAAACCACAAGCATCAGCAACAAACGATTCAGTAACGGCAAGCTAGGAATTACATCACTTTTACAAATATGCTCATAGACTTCAACCGCGTTTAAAGGGTCACGAGATTCAGTGCATTCTTTGATAAGGGAAACGTATATGTCAACTGGTATGTTAAGGCCAAGACTATCCATTAGCCTTAAAACATCAGAGATTGTGCAACTTGGGTTTGTAGTTTTCTTGATCTCTGGCTTAATGGGTTGGTGTATTTTGTAGTGAGGTTTATGTAGAGGCAATTGGAATTGAAAGGGGGTGTTGGAAATGGAATGGGTAGTGATGGGTATCCATTTCTTGGAGTTTTTTGAAGTGATGTTGGTATGCAACAATGGTGGTTTTGGGTACGATGATGCGATCGCCATTGATTTTTAGAAGGATTGTTTACTAGAATTCATAGTGAAGAAAATTACTGGGCGTCAAATTCAGTTGGAATCAACTATAAATACTTCACAATTTAGTGGCGGTTTGTCCACAGATATTTTTCAGTTTTTTTCAAATATTATATTGGAAACTATTTGAACACAAAATTATACTACCTCTGCCTCAATTTATGTGACACATTTCATTTTTCAAGAGTCAAACAGTTTAAGTTTGACCGAGAATTTGCTCATGAAATTTTCAAATTTTTTAAAATGAAATTTATATATTTGTAAACTACATAAAAAGTACTATAAGTTTCAATAATTGATAATTCAAAATATTTAAAAGATATAGGAAAAATTTACGGTCAAATATACACTTGTTTGAATCTCGTAATCCGAAATGTGTCACATAAATTGGGACAGAGGAAATAGTAATTATTACTATAATTTTTCGAAATTTTAGATAAAGAAATTATTTTCACTCCAAATCATTCAGAAATTCAAAACCAACTCCAATATACTGTAAATTTTATGTCCAAATAACCACTTAATAATATCTAGGCAATAGTAACATGTGAAATATGTTGGCAGGAGGGCTTAAAAATAATTGCAACATAAAATAATAAACCTACCGGTGTTTGATTGGATGTGAAATTTAAGAATAAAAGAAATTTTGAGATATGAAATTTAAAATAAGTTATAGATACTTATGTGATTATGAATTATCTTATTTTAATTTTTTTTTAAATCTTAATAAGAAACTATAACATTCTTTTGGTACCCAACAAAAAAAAAAAGAATGTCACAAATTGAAACAAGGGCATTGGAATACTATGTTTGGTTGAGGATTAATGGCTTGAACTCGAGACCTCTGAATTAGCAACGCATATATGAGTGAGTTGTAAACTGCAAAATGATGAATTTATAACAAGTATTCCAGCTTTGGTTTTATCCATTTTGAACAAATGTTACACAATCCAGAAGGCAGTTTTCTTCCCAGATAAATCAGTAAAGATGCATACAATAGATATTCAAATATTGGAATGTGATTTGTGCACTTCTGTTGTAAGCTCAAGATAGTACACTCTGCTCTAATCTATGGCAACAGCCATGAGCTCCGGCTTTGCGTCTTTTGAGGAGATTTGGGGACATCCTAATGCCGTGTTTCCATGACAAGAGATGATTGGCATGGCTTGAAAAAAGAAAACCTACAAAGCGCGCAAGCCTTTTCAGAACTATGGCCTCTTCAAACGAATCAGATTAGACCTTTCCTTGCCGATAACATGCAAATTAAACTTAACATGCAGATTAGGACACCTGAATCCCCATCACGGGTAGTGTGTCACTTGGATATCAAATGGCACATTGAGGGCTCACCTTGCTGATTAATTCAGAGTTGACTTATCGACAGTAGGACAATCATGACGGGAAAGTTTCATTTCAGCTTTCCCATTCTCAGGTCAAAAACAGTCTGCAACTTCTCCAGGATATAATAGGGAAACAAGCGATGCTTGCAGAATTGGATCTCAGTGAACTCAAAATTTCCTTTGCTTCTCTTTGCCATTGGGCTCCTAACAGTGAGTGATACTTATTTTTCTGCAGTATCAGGATGATGTACTAAATTATCATTTGCAGAAGCAGTGACGTCGCCCATGCTGGATTCATCCTCAGAGTTGCATATAGATGAATTATATTGTGACTCCAAGACTAATTTTCCAGATGATGCAGGATCACACAGCATGGAATGCGGCAGCGATTGCAAGAAGTTGAAGTAAGCATATTTGATATCAAATCGCATGTCATACCCTGTCAGATAAACAGCAGTTTAGTTCCAGTATCCTTGGAAAGGAAAGAAAGAGTTTGAGACAAGGCTTTCTTTTTCTGTCCTCTTTTCTTCCTTTCAGCTTTTGCTTAAATAGGAGAAGATTATTACAGTAGTTAACAGCGATGGTGAGTCCTCTGCTGTCTGGGCTCTGTTTAACATGGTGAAACCACATGCTTGGCCTGGATAATTTGTGTAAAAGAGTAAGATGGTTAGTTTAACACCACTAAGTGAGGCTACCACTCTCATCATGAAATGCAAAAAAAAAAAGGTTCTAAAAATGCCCAAAAATCTATCCGACTCACAATAAGCAGAGCAGGTGTTAGGCAGGTTTTTGGTTTGTTCAGTAATCTTTTGTAAAAATTGAAAACTGTACCAAATCACTGAATTACGAGCCTGTTTGGATTGTCTTTTGGTTTATTTTTGTTATTTTGACTTAAACATAAGTGCTTATAAGCACTTTTTAACTTTACCCAAACACTTCAAAACTGCTTAAAAGCACCTAAATAAAGCCAATCCAAACGGGCACTAAGTTCAATTAATTGTTTGAGCTTTGAAATTCCAGCCCAATTTATTTAGCAAAAACTTTGGGGCTAATTGGAAATTTCAATTTCAATTTCAAAAATAATAAACTTATAGAATGAGAATTGTTCTGTTGTTGAAGCCAAAGTTTATGAAGAAAACAATAAAATGAAAAAATGACAGTACTTTTTGCAAATTGTTACTTGCATTGCAACGATGATGTGTAATATCTCAAACTAGCACCTAATAAAAAGGAGATAATATGTCCCATTGAACCTTTTTTTTTTCTTTTCCTGGGATGGAGATGAAAAGTGAGGCAAATGCCCAAGCTGCGTTGAGAAACATCAACGTCATCAACAATGTAATGCAATCAAGAGACAATGACTAGACCTAGTGTTAAGAAGGGGAACTCAAGACGAAATGAACAAAGAGACAAGTAAAGATAATCGTGAAAGCTTACAAGTAGAGAATTTCGCCTGCCTTGACTGTAACTTCAAATGGTCTTGGTCCATTGAAATAGAAGGGAAACTTGGTCATTTCCTTCTCTTTCAACTCAGGCGAAGGATATGGATTAACACTGCACCATGGGACATTCCTCACTGGTTCCTCCAGTTCCAAAGAGAACTTCCCAGTATCCTATAAACAACACATGTCAGCACAATTGAGCAATACATTGTACTGAAATTCAAGTTATCTGAAATGAATTATAACCAAATTCCTAATTCAATGGGGCATGACCAGTCAGCTAAACATATACATCACAAAGCACTACAAACGTGTTGAACTTCCAAAAAATACATGAAAGGAAAAAATGGAACCTGGGCAGTGGTAAACTGCTACAACAACTAGCTTTTAGTAACTATTTCTTCCGAGCTACTGGCTACAACAACTAGCTTTTAGTAACTATTTCTTCCGAGCTACTGGCTACAACTCAAAAACCGCTATATGTATGTGTACCAAACATCCTCCATGTCTTTTTATGTGATACTCTTTTCTTTTGGTCCAATCCCAAAAAGAAGAATGACAACTTTCTATATTTGAAAAGTCTTAGCTAATAACATCTTCATTGCAATCCATCATCACAAATACATCATAAAGTGGCATTCAATCCTAGAGCAAGAATTCACAAATAAAAACCCGACAAACTTCAACTGCATAACATATGAATACATTAAAGAACAAGACAGTAAACTAAAGCTGAGATTTGAGTTCTCCGCAACGAATTAAAACCAAATTGCTATTAACATAGCAACCCATCAACGCAAACACATCACAAAGTGCTACAATTCAAGAATCCATATAAAAATCCATTATAACTACAAGGACATAAGGCAAAATTGCTACTTTGATAGGAACACATCAACATATATAAACCATAAAGCAGCTCTACAAATGCATTCATTTCCTAGAATTTCACATATAAAACCGAACCAAGCTTCAAGCGCATAACAACTACATTAAAGAAAAAAAAATGGAACCTGGGAATAGTGGTACTCGGCAGCAGGATACTCACGAATATACATCCTATGAACATCAGTAGGAGGAAGAAGCAAAAAATGCTTCTCCCCAGAGACAACAGCATAAATATTCTCATAATGATCCTTATGAAACGAAGTCTCAGACAACTCATTCCCAATCCAAAGATTCACCGCTTCAGGTAAACACCCAAAAGCCTCAGAAGCCCAACCAAAATCAGAATCACAATCTTTACTCAACGCCCCATACTCACTCCGAAAACAATCATTCTGCTGCTGCAAATAACCCACACAACCCATCTCCGATTCCAATACCCGGGTCAACGCATCAGGAAAAGGAAGATTCTTCACTTCAGCAGAAGCGAAACAGAGTGAAGAAGGGGAAATGGGGTTTGGAGAAAGTGCATCAGCACGGCCTGTAGGAGTGAGGTGAAGTGAAACAGTGGAAGAAGAAAGGGTATTGGTTAGATAATGAGTTGATTGCCATAGAGTGGTGGCTGGCCAGTGGTTTACGGCGTTGGAAATGAGGCAAGGCTTGTTGGGGGAAACGTAATCACGGAGGAATTGGAGGGGGGTGGGTGGGGTAGAGAGGTGGTTGATTTGGGTTGAAGTGCCTAGGGTTAGATCTCGAACTTCTTGCCAGAGGTTTTGTATGGGTTCTTCTTCTTCTTCCATGGCTGTGCAGCTTAAACCCTCTGCTAGTTTACAATTTACAGAGTCTCTAGAATAGAAGCTTGTAATTTACTAATTATGCATTCATATAATAATTACTTTGATGTTGTCACATTTTTGGGCGTGACCTAGAGTTCAATGAATCGGTTAAAAATTATGAGGTCTCGAATTTAATTCCCCCGTTAAGACAAAAAATACTAGCTGATTATTACCTAATGATACATGTTGCTGCAAAAGTTTGTCTGGACTCGCGACACCACGATCATCAAAGAAAATGTTGTCACATTATGTTTAAGGGTTAAAATCTACTGCGAACAGTTTATCCTTCTTTCGACTTAATTTATGGGACTTCACACCTTACTTATGGATCGAGTAGGTCTCATTATCTTCGGACCACACACCTTATTTATGATTCTATATTGATTATTGAATATGTTATTATATTGATGTTAATTCTATCATGTATTTTATTTTATCTCTATAATAGTATAAGTTTATTTTTCATATTATTAATATGTGATACTATGAAACGATGAAATATAATTTATTTAAATATTATATTAATTTTATAATATAATATCATACATTATAAAACAAGAAATGACTATCATTCGAACATTAAGTAGATATTCATCATTCATAAACTTCAAATTTTGATTTTGATTTGATCTTGTCTCCCCACAAAAGGTTTAACACAACGATGTAGACAAGCATTGTAACATTGAAGATTAGTAATGCCACACTTGGTAATACAAGCGTTTGCACATCTTTGAACATCAGATAATCCTTTTGCATCTAATACCATCATCAATAATATTATAATAACAAAACCTAATCCCAACTTTATCATAAACTTCATAATATAAGTTGATCCCAACTTTTGTTTAGTAGTAGTAATAATTGCAAGAATTCTTAGATAAAGAGATTAGGGTTAAGCTGGTCTATTTAAGCTATAAGATTATGGAAAGCGGCGTGAGCAAATCTCCATCTCACTGCATCATATTACATTACACTAAGAATATTTTTTAGCGGTAATTAATTAACGATAGTGGATAAAAGCTTAATTGTTGTTAAATACTTTATTTTTAGAGGCAATTAGCTAGGAGTCTCTGTAAATGTCCATAAAGTCTATAGCGATATTGGACCTAATGACAGTTAACTAATGTTGGTAAAGGCTTTAACATTCTTTGTTATTGCTTATTTATTGTCGCTAAATATTGTTTTATTATTGTAGTGTTAATTAATTGGATAATTTCAGTATTTCACACTAATCTCCCTTATCTTTGTGATATTATGTTTATCTCTCTGAAATCACCTCTTAATTAGTTATGTATACTTCAAGTTACCCCACGCCTACCACCCGGTGGCCATTTTTATTTTTGTGGATCTCTTTTCTTTTGTTCTTGTCCTATATGTGAAAAACAAAGTGTCCCTCGTTGATTAAGGAATTATCTTCTTATATTGAATTGTCTATTATTAGTTTGTAAAGAGCTAGTGAAAGAGAGTGATCTTACTCACACAAGAAATGGACTTGCAAGACAAGACAAATTGATCGCATGTCCCTTGCACGCAAAATATATGTGTCTATTACAATATGTAATCCAAGGAAATAAGAAGATCGACGAAGACGTGATACATTATATTGGATTGAGGTGGATGAAATAGATGATCGCAAGTTGCATGTATCCAGTATTGTCCTATCTTATGCATTGATTTAATTCCTCTTATTGTTTCTATTACTTTGGTTATTCTTTGTATTTGTATTGTCGATACTAGGGATATTCCCTTGCTCATGTTCAATTACTATCACTAGAAAGCTACACATTACCGAACTATCTCAAAAGGGAAGTATGCACTCCATGGTTGCCTTTGAAGATTTTTTTTCTCTTGGCGTAGGTTAGTGCTTTAACGTACGCCGGACTAAAAAATGCTTCGAGGGCGAAATAAGAAGGTGGTTCTAGAGATGACTGGTGAACGAAGCAAGAGGGACTCAATGATTCCGAATGTTGAGCTACCAACAGTGAGTGTGGAGGGGGTGAACTCTGGGGAGGGCCAGGAGAACTGGCCACTGCTCTCGATGAAGAAGCTCCAGAGACGGGATGCAGCAAGATAGATTTGGGGCATGTGAATGCTATTAATGTGGAATCTACAAATATAGAAGGACCTTCGATTAGACAACTGACACCGAGGAAACTGGAGCTCGATCCCAATATTGAGAAACCCCAAAGGTGGAGTAATCTGTTTTCTAGTAACAAGTTAGCAGCAAGAGGTACAATATTAGGGTTTATCCCTCCCAATATCCAGAATGGTGAAGCATTTGCGGTCTTAAAACAGACAGCAGTGGACAATGAAATAGCAAAATGGAAGTCGGAACTCATACTTTACATAATGGGAGAATCACCTACATTTGCAGCTCTGGAGCGTTTCATGGAGACTCAATGGAACTTTGCTGCCAAACCCAAGGCTTTCTACCACAATGATGGGTATTTTTTTATTACATTTTGTAGTATGCATGACGGGGATAATGTATTGTCTTCAGGGCCATATATGTTCAGGAATAAGCCAATGATCCTTAAAATATGGACACCAGAATCTGATTTTGGAAAGGAGATTTTGCAAACAATCCCATTGTGGGTTAAATATCCTAACCTACCATTAAGTTGTTGGGGAGCTAACTCGCTGAGTAGAATAAGCAGTGTCCTGGGGACTTCTCTATTTGCGGATTAATGTACAAGCAAAATCGAGCGTATCTCTTTTGCCCGAGTGCTAGTTGAAATTGATGTCACTAGGGACTTGAAGAGGAGCACTACAGTTCTGGATCCCAATGGCCGTACATTTGAACAAAAAGTAGAGTACGATTGGGAACCAGTGTACTGCGTAAAATGCTTAGTAGTGGGGCATAAATGTTCACCTGTGATTGCTAGTAAAACAAATCCAATAGCTACTAAACCAAGGGCTCCAAAGCTGAAGCAAGTGTGGCACAACAAGGAGAGAACTATTGTACCTGACACTATGTAATGGCCTTGATAATTGGGTGGGAAAGCTAAGCAACCAGATTTGTATGGAACTGCAGTCCAATGAGCAAATGATCAGGGGTTACTAAAGACAAGCAACCAGGACAATTCTAATCAGGAAGCGACGCCATGGCAACTAGTGACAGATAAATCTGGTAGTAAAGGGTCACACTATGTGGACAAAGCTACCAAGATCACTAATGGTACTTTCAGCTGACTAACAAAGAGGGGAGATATGTACCAAAGCTATTATGATATACAAGGGCTCCAAAGCTGAAGTAAGTGTGGCACAACAAGGAGAGAACTATTGTACCTGACACTATGTAATGGCCTTGATAATCGAGTGGGAAAGCCAAGCAACCAGATTTGTATGGAACTGCAATACAATGAGCAAAATGATCAGGGGTTACTAAAGCCAAGCAACAAGGACAATACTAATCAGGAAGCGACGCCATGGCAACTAGTGACAGATAAATCTGGCAGTAAAGGCTCACACTATGTGGACAAAGCTACCAAGATCACTAAGGGTACTTTCAGCTCACTAACAGAGAGGGGGGATATGTACCAAAGCTATTATGATATACAGGGCCAGCGAAGAGATGTGATGGAGCCTGGAGGGTGCCAAGTCAATACACCCCAATGAAGATTACCTCTTGGAATGTTAGAGGCTTAAATGGGGTCTATAAGCAGAAGAAGTTAAAGAATTTTTTGAATAGTAATGATATTGCTCTTGTAGTTGTAATCGAGCATAGATTTAAGGTAAATAGGATCCCAACGATCATGAAGAAAATTGCCAATAGGTGGACATGGTGTGATAACTCTAATTATAGCAATAAGGGTAGAATTTTAGTTTGTTGGGATCCAAATAGAATTAGTTTCGCAGTCCATCATATGACTGCACAACTGATTCATGTGAGTATTGAGATAAATAGGTTGAATATCAATTTTGATTTTACAGTTGTATATGGATTGCACACTATAGCTGAAAGGAAACCTTTATAGGATAAGCTAAGAAGTATACATAGCACATGCCAAGGGCCTTGGCTAGCTATGGGGGATTATAATGTTGTTGTGAGTATAAATGACAGGCTTGTTGGGAGTCCTGTATTGGAGGTTAAAATGGCTGACTTTAAAGAATATCTACATGACACTGGAACGGTAGATTAGCAGGTTGGTCGTAATTTTACATGGACCAATTCCCTTGTTAACTCAGATTGGATGCATCACATGACTCAAATGGAGGTAATGGTCATGGATCCAGGTGTGTCTGATCATTCACCGTTGAGTGTAGTGTTCCAGGAGCAAAAATGTAGATCAACCAACTCGTTTAAATTCTTGAATTGTCTTGCTGAGCATAATGAATTTATACCACTTGTGGAGGAAACATGGAGGTGTAATACACAGAAGAGAGGTATGCACGGGGTCTGGATGAGACTCAAATCCATAAAGCAAAGACTTAAGGAGTTGAATACTAAGGAATTTTGAAATGTTGCTGAGAAAATAAAAACTGCTAGGACTTGTCTTGCAGAACTACAAGAAAGTATAAGAACTGATCACCAGGATGTAGATTTTGCGCACGAGAAGGCACTAAGGGGTGAGCTGGAAAAATGGAACTTGGTTGAAGAGAGTATACTTAAACAAAATCAAGGGTAAATTGGTTGAAATTAGGGGATGAAAACAACTCATTTTTCTTTGCTAACATGAAGAATAAAGTGGCACAAAATAGCATCAATAAGTTGGTCTCACTATCAGGAACAATGTTACAGAAACAAGAGGAAATTGAGAAGGGGGTTACCTTGTTCTATATAGTCTTGCTAGGCACTGCTGCAACGCAAATCTCTGTTATTAACCCGACCACTATCAAAGAAGGAACAATCCTGCATAGAGAACACCAGTTGAGGCTCATCCAACCTGTCACTAAGGAGGAAATACATAATGCTTTATGGGCTATAGGGGACAATAAGGCTCTGGGTTTTGACGGCATGAATGCATATTTTTTTAAGAAGGCTTGGCAAGTTGTAGGGCCTGATATCCAGGATGCTGTGATGGAGTTTTTCAAGTTAGGTATTATGTATCAACATATTAAATTGTACTAATGTTACTCTGATTCCAAAGATTCAGAACCCTTCCAAAGTAACTGAATTCAGACCTATAGCCTGCTGCACCACTTTGTACAAGATTATTTCTAAAGTCATTATGAATAGACTGAGAGGTGTGATGGATATGCTAGTTGATAATAATCAGTCAGCTTTTGTACCCAGTAAAGGTATAGTGGACAATATTATCCTAAGCCATGAACTGGTGAAGCAATATGGAAGGAAAGGGATGTCCCCTAGGTGTATGCTTAAGATTGACATGAAAAAGACCTACGACTCAGTTGAGTGGATATATTTAAAACAAGTCCTAGAAGGCTTAAATTTTCCTGAGATATTTGTGCACTGGATCATGCAATGTGTATCCACAGTTTCATATTTTATCCTGGTGAATGGTAATCTTACTCTACCCTTCCCTGCAAAAAAAGGCCTAAGACAAGGGGGTCATTTATCTCCGTATCTCTTTGTGCTAGTAATGGAATATTTCACAAGAATTTTGAAGAGGCTTAAGAGAATTCCAGACTTCAATTTCCACCCAAAATGTGAAAAACTCAACATTATCGAACTAAGTTTTGCAGATGACTTGTTGTTCAGTAGGGAGGATGAAGGGTATGTTAAACTAATGTATGAGTGCTTATTGGAGTTCTCACAAGCTTCAGGGTTGCAGGCCAATCATGATAAAAGTTTCATTTATTTTGGAGGGGTACCACACGGGAATCAGGAGGCTATACTTAATACTCTGGGATTTGTAAAAGCCGAGTTGCCCTTTAAATACCTCGGGGTACCTTTGAGTTCCAAGAAGCTTATTGTCAACCAGTGCCAACCACTGCTTGAAAAGATACTAGGCATAATTACTTCATGGACAGCAAAATTTCTCTCTTACGCAGGTAGGATCCAACTTATTAAGAGTGTATTGTTTGTTATTCAGATATATTGGTCACAAATTTTCTTAATACCAAAAAATGTCATTCAAATGGTAGAATTTGTACGTAGGAAGTACCTCTGGACTGGACGCACCAACTTATCAAAGAAGGCACTTGTAGCGTGGGAAAAGTTGTGTCATCCTAAGGTTGCCGGAGGGATGAATCTATTGGATCTCCATAGGTGGAATAAGGCTGCACTTTGCAAGCTCTTGTGGAATGTATGTACAAAGAAAGACAAGCTATGGGTCATATGGGTACATACATACTATATAAAACATGGATGCATATGGAAAGCTAAGTCTGAGCAGGCTTCATGGATGGTGAAAAAAATCCTAAATGCAAAGAAGTATTTGGATGCTATTGGCAGGACTAAACCAGAATTGATGAGGCAAACTAGCTTTTCTATCAAGAAGGTTTATGTTCTCATGGGGAATGTAACGTCTAAAGTGAACTGGAGGAGACTTATATGTAACAATCTGGGATGTCCAAAGTGGATATTCATATTACAAATTGCTATTTTGGAGAGGTTGCTTACTAGAGATCGATTAATGCAATGGGGTGCACTGGATTCAGCTTCATGTTCTCTACGTAACCAGGCTAATGAGAGTCATAATCATTTGTTCTTTGAATGTACTTACTCAGGGTGGATCTGGAGCAAGCTGCTACAATGGCAGGGTATTTCTAGAGGTCCTTGTACTTGGCAGGAGGAGAAAAAGTGGGCAATTACACATGCAGCTGGACATAGCATACAAGCAGAGATATACCGGATGAGTTTAGCTGGAGCTATATACCGTATTTGGCTTGAGAGGAACTCCAGGGTGTTTTCTGAAGGCCGAAAACAGGCAGGAACCATGGTGCGACAAATTATCCAGGAGATCCATGTTCGAGGATCCAGGAGGATCAAGCTAGCAAAGAAGTTAGATACTATGAATTTCTATCCATAGGTTCGTCAACCTTTGTAATTGTAGGATAGGTTGTTATCCAGTTGTGAGGCTTGCTGCTCCAACTAATCAAGAGTTTTGTACAAACATTCTACTTGGTAAATAATAATACACATTAATTACAAAAAAAAAAAAGGTCTCAAAATTGAATGCGCCTAAAAAATATTATAAAACGTCTAAACTTAAAAATGTAGGCCAAATTAGATGAATTAGCGGACCAAAAATAACAAATTTAAGCAATGTTCTATGTATTCAAAAATTGAATTAGGTCTCAAAATTGAATGTGTCATTCAATATGCATTGTATTCAGAAAATTAGGCAAAATTTATGGAAACGTTAGTTGCGTTAGTTCTCATGTTATAAGCATTGGATATATGGACACTTTATCACGCTTCATTAATCTCCATAATAATCTTATTAAAAAAATAACTCATTAAAAGAAAAGTGTTCTTGACCACATACTTGATTTCTCATTCTAAACACTTAATTGAAGCCGAAATTATTGAGGTCGAAGATCTAATCGATTTTTGTTGAGCAACTTCATGTGACTGACATTATAAAAGTAGCTCATTGAACGATTGTCGGGTGGCAATAATAATGCATGTAGATGAATATGACATATATCTACAACTATGATACAACAACAAACAACAATAGATCCAGTAAAATCCACTAAATGAGATTTGGAGATGGTAGATTGTACGCAAACCTTACCACTACCTCATGGAGGTATTAGATACGTAATTAATTTGACGTAACCACATGTTACTTAAGAATAAAATCTATTGCCTATGTAAGAGTAAAATCTATTACCTACATTTTATCTTCTTCGGACCTCAATTGTGCGTTGCCCCAAAGACGTCACACCTCACTTATGATCCTCTTCGGATCACACTTATGAGATTATACTAGATATGTTATTGGTGTTAATTTTACAATGTATCTTTTTTGTATTTTATTTCATTTATGTAATATTATAAACTTAGACCTTATATTGTTGGTGTATGATACTAAAAAATGACAAAAAAATTATTCAATTTATTTAAATCTTAAATTGATCTTTAAAAATATAATATAATGCAATATATTATTTAATTATAATTAACTGAGTTTTCTTATTAAATCAATCTCCACCTATAAATTTGCCAACCGATATAAATTTAAAAAAACTCCCAACAAACATGAATGAAAATTCAAATTGCACAACTTTGAAGCACATTATAGTTATAATTCTAATAAATATTATAATAATAACTTGAAGTCAATATAATAAATACATGAACTTCAAATTTCGAATCTAATTTATTCAGTCTGTTCTCCGCTTTTTATTTACCTAAAGAAGGGAGAAATGAGCAAACAGAAAGTGAACAAATGGATCTATAGAAGAAGCTTAACACAACGATGTAGACAATCATTGTAACATTGAAGATTAGTAGTGCCACACTTGGTAATACAAGCATTTGCACATCTTTGAACATCAGAAAATCCATTTGCGCCATCTAATACCATCATCAATATTATAATAACAAAACATAATCCCAACTTTATGATAAACTTCATGATATTAGTTGATCCCAACTTTTATTTAGTAGTAGTAATTTGCAAGAATTCTTAGATAAAGAGATTAGGGTTAAGTTGATCTATTTAAACTATAAGATTATGAAAAGAAGCGTGTGCAAATCTCCATCTCATTGCATCACATTAGGTAATAGGATAATTTGAGAGATCTTTCTTCTGATTTGATTTTATAATTTTCATTGCATTACATTAAGTAATAGGATAATTTGAGAGATCTTCCTTCTAATTTGATTTTATAATTTTCATTGCATTACATTAAGTAATAGGATAATTTGAGAGATCTTCCTTTTGATTTGATTTTATAATTTTCATTGCATCACATTAAGTAATAGGATAATTTGAGAGATCTTCCTTTTGATTTGATTTTATAATTTTTGTGATATTACATTTACTATTGACACACGTGATTTGGGTGTATTTCTCGCATTTTGTAATTAGGATTGGAGTGTTTATTTGTGTAAGTTTTAAATAGTTAAAATGTCTACTTGTGTACTTGTAAAGTTAAAGGTCATAGTTGTTAGTTAAAGTTAAGAGTAGAGTTATGTTTATGTATCATATGCCTTTTGTGAATCTTTTTCCTTTTGTTCTTTCTTGTCATATGTGATAGACAAGGTGTCTCTCGTTGATTGGGAAACCAAAAAATTTCCCTTCATACGTTGAATTGTCTATTATTAAATTTGTAAAAAGATAGTAAAAAAAGAGTGATCTCATGCGCATAAGAAATGGGCTTGCAAGAAAAAATAGATTGATTGCCCCCTGCATGCAAAATACACGTGTTTATTACCGTCTATAATCTAAGAAAATAAGAAGACCGACGAAGACGTAGCACATTGTATTAGATTAAGGTGGATGAAATGGGAGTTTGCATGCATTTAGTGTCCTATCTTATTGTTGTTTCTTTTACTTTGGTTATCTTCAATATTTCTAATGACCATATTAGGAATATTCCCCTACTTTCTGATCATTTTCAATTACTATCACTAGAAAGCTACCCAACTATTCTAAAGGATTTTATGCACTCCACGATTTTCTTATTTACTTATGCTATTAGGTGTCAAAATTGAATTTAGTTGTGTCGTAAAAACAAAATTCCGATTATAAAATGGGTAAACTTTAAAATGTTGACTAAAGATGAATTAGCAGATCAAAAATAGCTATTTGTCAATTTCATCCACGAATCTTGTATAGCAACAAATTTATATATTTGGACCACTAATTTTATGCTAGAGACCGTCTTGATAAACAAAGTTATCCAATAATTACGTATTGATGAGATTCTCTAAAATTAATCGAAATATGCACAAACTAATTATATGAATACCACAATTAGCATAACAAACAAAAATTGAAGCTATAACTAGAAAATTTATAAGAAGAACAAAAAAAGACAATTATATCCATGGTTGAGACTATTGAAGAAGCTGAGTAGATTAATGAATTACTACAAGAAAGGCAAATATTGAATGAAGAAAGTTAATATATGTCATTCAATATGCATTTTATTCAGAAAATGAGGCAAATTTATAAAACAAATTTGAATATTAAGTAGACATTCATAAACTTCAAATTTAAATTTCGATTTGATATTGTCTCCCCACAAAAGGTTTAACACAACGATCTAGACAAGCATTGTAACATTGAAGATTAGTAATGCCACACTTGATAATACAAGCGCTTGCGCATCTTTGAACATCAGAAAATCCTTTTGCATCTAATACCATCATCAATAATATAATAACAAAACATAATCCCAACTTTATGATAAACTTCATAATATAAGTTGATCCCAACTTTTATTTAGTAGTAGTAATAATTGCAAGAATTCTTAGATAAAAGAGATTAGGGTTAAGCTGGTCTATTTAAGCTATAAGATTATGAAAAGAAGCGTGAGCAAATCTCCATCTCATTACATCATATTACACTATACCAAAAATAATATTTAGCGGTAATTAATTAACGATAATTGATAATAGCTTAATTGTCATTAAATATATGTTTTTAGAGGCAATTATGACTCTTTGTCGACAGTGGATCTGATGGAAATTATACTAATGCTAATAATTGGGTTTTAACACTCTTTGTTAATGTGCATATATATTGTCGCTAAATATTATTTTTGTAACTGTAGTGTTAATTAATTAGATAATTTCACACTAATCTCCCTTATGTTTGTGATTTATGTTTATCTGCCTGAAATTATCTCTTAATTAATTATATATACTTCAAGTTACCCCACCACCATCACCACCCGGTTGCCATTTTTATTTTTGTGGATCTTTTTCCTTTTGTTCTTACTTGTCGTATGTAAAAGAAAAAGTGTCCCTCGTTGATTGGAGAAGAAAACTTTTCCCCTTCTTATATTGAATTGTCTATTATTAAGTTTGTAAAGAGAGTGATCTTGCGCATACAAGAAATAGCTTGCAAGACAAGACAAATTGATTGCATGTCCCTTGCACGCAAAATATATGTGTCTAATACCATCTATAATCCAAAAAAATAAGAAGATCAACGAAGACGTGACACATTATATTGGGTTGAGGTAGATGAAATAGAGGCTTACATGCATCCAATGTCCTATCTTATGCTTCAATTTAATTCCTCTGGTTGTTTCTATTACTTTGGTTATTCTTTGTATTTGTATTGTCAATACTAGGGATATTCACTTGCTCATGTTCAATTACTATCACTAGAAAGATACCCATTATCCAACTATCTCTAAAGAAAAGTATGCACTCCATGATTTTATTATGCTACTAGGTCTCAAAATTGAATGCGCCTAAAAAACGATTATAAAACGTCTATACTAAGACTTTAAACTGTAGGCCAAATTAGATGAATTATCGGACCAAAGATAACAAATTTAAGCAATATGCATTGTATTCAGAAATTGAATGTCCCATTCGATATGCATTGTATTCAGAAATTGAATGTGTCATTCAATATGCATTGTATTCAGAAAATTAGGCAAAATTTGGGGAAACGTTAGTTGCATAAATAACTCATTAAAAGAAAAATGTTCTTGATCACGTACTTGATTTTTCATTTTAAACACTTAATTGTAGCCGAAATTATTGAGGTTGAAGAATCTAATCGATCTTTATTGAGCATCTTCATGTGATTGACATTATAAAAATAGTCCATTAAACGATTATCAAATGGCAATAATAATGCATGTAGATGAATATGACATATATCTACAACTAATATACAGTGATTGAGTATTATTCATGTCATTCTCATTGAGAACAGCTTTATTTTGTAAAAAACAAGCACATATCACGCAATTCTTTAATAGCTTGCGTGATTCTTGCAATAGGTCCAAGTTGTCTTTGTTGTACAATTTTTCCCAAGTCCAAGATAAAATTAGTTCGAAATTATAATTGGTCCGATCTGTTTATGTTTAGGTAGAAAAATGACATGCTAATTTATTTGCTTCATTTCAGCCTAATTTGTTTCAGTCTAGCAAAATTAGATAGATATGTAGCCCAAATTGATAAATCATAAATTTTGTTAAAATATTTTTGAAAGTATATATTTTTTTGTTTGACATGGTATATATAATCATAATACTACTACAACAACAACAACATCAATATACCTAGTGAAATTCACTAAATGAGATTTGGGGAGGGCAGAATGTAGGCATACCTTACCACTACCTCATGAAGGTACTAGATACGTAATTAATTTGATGTAACCACATGCTACTTAAGAGTAAAAACTATTGCCTACATTTTATCTTCTTCGGACCTCAGTTGTGCGTTGCTCCAAAGACGTCACACCTCACTTATGATCCTCTTCGGATCACACTTATGAGAGATTATACTAGATATATTGTTGGTGTTAATTTTACAATGTATCTTTTTTTGTATTTTATTTCATTTATGTAATATTATAAACTTAGACCTTATATTGTTGGTGTATGAAATTATAAAATGACAAAAAAATTATTCAATTTATTTAAATATTAAATTAATCTTTTAAAATATAATATAATGCAATATATTATAAAATGACAAGTGATCTCGAACTAGGGGTGTACAAAACCGAATCGAAAACCAAACCAAACCGCAAATCGCGAGTCAAACCGGAAAAAAAACTCGACTAGTGGTTTGGTTTGACTTGGTTTGGCATTGGAAAAAAAACCCGACTATATTTGGGTTGGTTTGGTTTTAACTAAATTAAAAAAAATCAACCCGAGAACAAACCAACCCGAGATTATATATGTAATTTTAAAATTTTATTTTATACATAAAAATATTTACGTTGACATAATTTTAAAATATTCCTTATACTATTTCATAGTTTTTATCTTTTAATATATTATTTCAAGTTAAAACTTAGAATTTGGATTGGTCCAATAAAGATTATAGTTCATAGATGTTGATAATTATAATAAAAAACTTAAATCAGCAAAAAGAAAATCAATCCAACACTAAGAATGACAATAATATTGAATATTTGTTCTTTTAGTTTTACATTGGTTTAGACAATTAAAATACATAATCTAATTTTAATTTTCCTTAAATATTTAGTAATGTAACTAATACTTATTAAACTTATTTTAGCATGATTTATTACTTTTAAATTATGACCATTTTCATTATGACTTTGCAATATTTATTTTATATGATGATTTCATTATTATTTTTTATTGAATATTTTAGTATCATCAGTACTCATCTCATACTTTGTGTTATTTTTTAAGAAACACCTTAGATAATTTGTATTTTGGTTGGACTAAAGAAATATTTGGAGCACAAGTTAATTATATGTTTATATGCAAACTTTACCGAAAAAATCCGAGGTTTATTAGTTTGGTTTGATTTATAAATTAAAAAATTCGACACAATGATTTGGTTTGGTATTTGAAAAACCCGAACCAACCTGAGGTTGAAAAACTCGAAAAAATCCGAATTTTATTAGTTTGGTTTGGTTTATAAATTTAAAATTTTACACAAATGGTTCAGTTTGATATTTGAAAAACCCGAACCAACCCGATCATGTACACCCCTACCTCGAACTTTAAGTCATGCACAATACGTGGTCAAACAAAAGTTTTCTTATTAAATCAATCCCACCTATAAATTTGCCAGCCGACATAAATTTTAAAAAATCCCAACAAACATGAATGAAAATTCAAATTGCACAACTTTGAAGCACATTATAGTTATAATTTTAATAAATATTATAATAATAACTTGAAGTCATTATAGTAAATACATGAACTTCAAATTTCGAATCTAATTTATTCAGTCTGTTCTCCGCTTTTTATTTACCTAAAGAAGGGAGAAATGAGCAAATAGAAAGTGAACAAATGGATCTATAGAAGAAGCTTAACACAACGATGTAGACAATCATTGTAACATTGAAGATTAGTAGTGCCACACTTGGTAATACAAGCATTTGCACATCTTTGAACATCAGAAAATCCATTTGCGCCATCTAATACCATCATCAATATTATAATAACAAAACATAATCCCAACTTTATGATAAACTTCATGATATTAGTTGATCCCAACTTTTATTTAGTAGTAGTAATTTGCAAGAATTCTTAGATAAAGAGATTAGGGTTAAGTTGATCTATTTAAACTATAAGATTATGAAAAGAAGCGTGTGCAAATCTCCATCTCATTGCATCACATTAGGTAATTAATAGAATAATTTGAGAGATCTTCCTTCTGATTTGATTTTATAATTTCCATTGCACCACATCAAGTAATTAATAGGATAATTTGAGAGATCTTCCTTCTGATTTGATTTTATAATTTTCATTGTATCACATTAAGTAATTAATAGGATAATTTGAGAGATCTTCCTTCTTATTTGATTTTATAATTTTCATTGCATCACATTACGTAATTAATAGGATAATTTGAGGGATCTTCCTTCTGATTTGATTTTATAATTTTTGTGATATTACATTTACTATTGACAAGCGTGATTTGGGTGTATTTCACACATTTTGTCATTAGGATTTGAGTGTGTTTTTGTGTAAGTTTTAAATAGTTAAAATGTCTATGTACTGACAAAGTTAAAGGTCATAAGTTAAGTTTAGGATTATGTTTATGTATCATATGCCTTTTATTTTTGTGAATCTTTTGTCTTTTGTTCTTTCTTGTCATATGTGAAAGACAAGGTCTCTCGTTGATTGGGGAAGCAAAAAATTTCCCTTTCTTACATTGAATTGTCTATTATTAAATTTGTAAAAGAACTAGTAAACAAAGAGTGAAAAATACATTAATTGCCCCCTTGCATGCAAAGTATACGTGTTTATTATCATCTATAATCTAAGGAAATAAGGAGACCGACGAAGACGTATCACATTGTATTAGATTAATGTGGATAAAATGGGAGCTCGCATGCATTCAGTGTCATATCTTATTGTTGTTTCTTTTACCTTAGTTATCTTTAATATTTCTAATGACCGTATTAGGAATATTCCCCTACTTTCTGATCATTTTCAATTACTATCACTAGAAAGCTACCCAACTATTTCTAAAAGAATTTATGCACTCCACAATTTTCTTATTTTCTTATGCTATTAGGTTTCAAAATTAAATTTAGTTGTGTCCTAAAAAACAAAATTCCGGTTATTAATTGGCTAAACTTTAAAATGTTGGCTATAAATGAATTAGCGGACCAAAAATGACTATTTGTCAATTTCATCCATGAATCATTGAATCTTAACAAATTTATATATTTGGACCACTAATTTTATGCTAGAGATCGTCTTGATAAACAAAGTTATCCAATAATTATGTATTGGTGAGATTCTCTAAAATTAATCGAAATGTGCGCAAACTAATATGAATACCACAAATTAGCATAACAAAAAAAATTGAAGCTACTTTTCGTTGAGTCCAAATTATAGTTGTGTTTGTCTCATGCTATAAGCATTGTACCTAAAGTAATCTCATCGATCTTTATTGAGCAAATGAGCATCTTCATGTGACAAACATTACAAATGAGCATCTTCATGTGACAGACACTATTAAAATAATCCGTTGAACAATTGTCGGATGGCAATAATAATGCATGTAGATGAATATGATATATATCTACAACTTTTATTCATGTCATTCTCATTGAGAACAGCCTTGTTTACTAGAAAACAAGCACACTTCATGACATTCTTTAATAGCTTACATGATTCTTGCTAATAAGTCCAAGATGTCTTTGTTGTACAATTTTTCCTAATGTCTAGTGATCTACATATACATTACATGTGATAAAATTAGTCCAAAAATATAATTCGTCCAATCTGTTTATGTTTAGGCAGAAAATTGACCTGCTAATTTATTTGCTCCATTTAAGCCTAATTTGTTTCGGTCTATCAAAATTAGATTGATATGTACCTAGAAAGATCAATTATAAATTTTGTCAAAATATTTTTTGAAGTTATTTTTTTTATTAACGTGTTATATATAATCATTAAACAACAACAATATACCTAGTGATCCATTCAATAAGATCTGGAGAGGGTGAAGTGTATACAGACCTTACTAATACATAATGGAAGTAGAGATGTTTTCGAAAGACCATTCACTTAAGTGTGTCAATTCCCAAGTAGTAGAAACAGAAAACTATGAAGAAAAAACTACAATTAAATAAGAAAAGTAGTGCACAGTCGACATAAGAAGCAATTACAAGAACAAAATAGACTAACTAGTGTGATAATCAAAATCCAATAAGCAACATATGATGAGTTATATATAGTCATAATAAATTTAAAAAAATTAATAAAGTACTACAAAAATTATAAATAAATAAAATGACTAAAACATAGTAAGAATGGACAAATTGGGTTATGACTCACAATCCAGTCCAGGTACGTAACTTTTGTATGGATCAATAACCCACTCATTTATTAACTCAACATTTTAACTCGCTCAAATTCAGCCTAACACACCTATTTGATACGTTTGATTTCTTTGTTTATCTTAAGAGGGTGGTTGTGAACTTAGGACCACATTGCATGTCTGGACGGTACTAATAACTAGGATAATTCCACTTAATCTTATCAGCTAATCAGTCATATTCAACCTACAAATAATGATTAATCACTTAACAAATTTGATGTAACTGGCAGTGGAGAAGTAGCTTTCTCAAACTATTTCTTTTCATAATCTTATTACATTAGCATTAAACACAGTGGTTTGCATCTTAGTATAAAAAAATAGTACCCTAATAACATTGCATATGAATATGATAGACCACGCATTGCAAGACTCATTTCTAGAAGCGTCAAGAAGATTTTTTCATTAAGTACTTATGTTATTCATCTCATTATAGAAAGGATGCAAATTTAGCCTCTGGTTGAAGGAAAATATGTACACAAGGCCCAAAAAAAGATATTACAGCTAAAGTTATACTGGTTGTGCTCTTAATACAAACTCAATGGCTCTACAAACCAGAAACAGTTCAAGAAACTGTTAAATGGCCTTTCTTTCCCTGAGACTTCCAAGAAGATTCGACTCGCAACAAGTGTAGCTTCTCAACAAATGGTTCCAAAACTTCTGCTTCTTCTTCTGGGGCAAAGGCCATGCAAATGCTAAGCTCCTGAACTGCCTCTTCATATTCCCTGATGCATGTTATTTATATGTCAAAACAACAGTCTGTTCCGTGAAAGCATGTCGAAAATGAGAAAGAAGAAGGAAATTTCAGATAAGGCATACCTACTATAGTACAACATCATTCCATGATCTCTCCTCAGAGCCCAATTGTGTGGCTGCAGAATGAGCAATCTTTCTGAAGCCATAATGGCCAGCCTAGAAAGTATTGTGCCATTCCAGAGAGAGACATAATGTCATTATAAGTGAACAGATATTACATACAGATACAAGTTAATGACCTAATGCAAAGGTCAGAAATCTCTGAGTGATAACCAGAAAAACCTTAATTTAAGCACAACACCTGCAATTAGTTAAGAAAATACACAAATCTTGGATCGTTTTGCTTATCATCGAGAATAGTAAGATGGAAAATGATCCATCCTTACTCGAGACTAGCATGGTTCTGCACGTTAGATAAAACATAATGCTTAAAAGATAATCATTAAATGCCAAGTAGTGTTATGGCCCTATTTGATAGCTTAAAAACTCTATATGTCCCATGTGTGTACTGCAATTTGGCAAATGACTCAATTCCTACTTCATTGTTACTTGATATACAACGAAGAAATAACGGGTACCAATTATTACCACCTCAATATTATGCACAACGGAAAAAAAGCAGGAAAGAGTGCTGAATGGATATCTCTAAACAGAAACAGATGGTCCCCTAAAAGAGAATGTAGATGCAAAAAGACCATCATGCATTTCTATGTGACAGTGGATGAGGTATCATTGTTACTTCTGTGACACCCCGCCCCCACCCCCAGCATACCACTTCCTTTCCAAGTAATTAATGGTTGATCATCAGGCAAGCATATTTGCCTGTTTAACAACATTTGGTTAGGAGAATTGACTTGATTTTGTAAGAAAAACTAATAGATTTGGTGGAACAAAAAACCCCGAATAGTTGGCCTCAACTATCAAATATAATAAATGCATCCAAACATGGTATATTTTGTATCTACAGTATCTAAAAAGAGCATCAAATCCTAAAGATCAGAAAGGGAGAAAGATAAGGTTAGCTTTCTTGGATTTCTAAAAGGAATGTCGGAGAGGTGAAGAGAAACAACATTAAAGGAGTAAAAGGGCGAAGAGGCTAAAAGTATGTAAAAAGAAAGTCAATTTATCTGCATAATGCAGTATCTAGTCATTTTCAATTTGATCAGTATATTGAAATAGAAAGGGCTTTTAATACCAATATGAAGCTAGGTCAGTGAGGAATCTTTTACCCTATAGTTCGTTATGTTATAAACTTAAATGGAGGTATAAGCATCTATTATATTGCAGCAAGATTGATTAAGTGGTTATTTTAGTGGAATGTTAAGAGTTTTAGTAGTATGTCAGAATCAATAAAATAACAATATGCGTCCAATATTCTCAATTCTCCTTTTCTCATGCCAAAGGTTGCAATTTAGCATCTTGAACCTGTAGGGACAAGAGAAAGTGGCGCCTGCTTAATCAGGAACGAGACCCAAAAGTTGTAAAAAGAAAACAAGAGAGGATAAGATTGTTACCTCAAATCTTGAGGCCGCAACAATGGAACATTCAGACAATTAGTCTTGCTAGACTTATCATCTGCATGATCAACAGATCTAAGTGGAGAAGTCAGCATCAAACCATGATTTGCTCTTGAAGCACGTTTCCAGTGAAGCCTCTGAAAGAATAGTTTTGGTTACAACCATAGCATCAACACGGTGAGATGCATGAATGTAAACTAAAACAGCGCTACCGACTACTCTTTACAAGGGAATACATCTTACCATCAAATTAGCCAAAGCAATTCCAATAATATCTCGGTTTGTTGCTAACTCAAGCCCCGGCAAAGAATTGCTATTGATGTCAGAAGCCTTTGCTCTAGGGTCATCGACACACTTCCCATTAACAATACCAAACAAGCTATGACCAGAGATAACCTTGAAAAGCTCCTATAAGAGTAACAAAACAATTCAAATTCAATGAGATTATTGGGCATTAATACCATGCATTACAAACTTCTGAAGGAATAGAATATAAAGGAAGTAAAATGGTACAGGATGGACGAACAAAGACAGATGTTGACATCATCTATGAGTTCAGAACAACACACCTCAGGGTTTCCAGTTTGAGGCCATATCAAAAAATCTTCCCCAACTCGGGAACCCACAATGGTCAGATTAAGTCTTCGACAGACTTCAATATAAATGACACTAAGCAAAATTGCTGTAAAGAAAGTAAGCACTACATCAGATCGCATTATCAGCGGTCAACAAGAATTTTGAGGTTGCAGGATTTCGTACATATGCAAAATAATGATGATAGCGGAGAGGGAACAAGAAAATATACCACTACAATATCCAGAGCTTAATACTGAATGCAGGTATGCACACTTTGAATCCACAAGTACAGGTGACCTTTTGAAACCCCTTGACTTGAAAAGCACCATATTCACGGCATCTAAAACTTCAACCAAATCGCATCCTATTTCTCTTGAAACTAGCTCCGCCTCCACTTCTCTCGCAATAACATCCAACTCAACCATCCATTCATTCATATTTTTTCCAGCAAGAGGCATGGCCTCCACGCAAGTCCAATCTGTGGCATGAGAAGACAATGAAGTTGATCTCCTCTCAATTTGGAGTGAATGAGCATCCATCTCCCGGTTGAAAGCCATAAATGCCTCATCTTCAGAGGCCACGTAAAGCAAAGCCTATACGTAGAATAGGAAACAACAAACACACGTGAGGGACGATCAATAAACTTACAAACAAAGGAGAAAACCAATTTACGATTTTACTTTTATGACAACTATCAACATTTCATACACTACCGTTCCATCACTCAATGCCAAAAAATTGTTTATGAAGAGAATATGCAAAATTGCTGCTCGCAAAGTGAGCTTAGTCATTTTTTTAATATAAGTGCAAAGTGAACTTAGTCATTTCTGCTATTTGAAATTGAAAATGCAATAAATCAACTACTTTGAACAAAAAGAGGTGAACAACACTCATAAATACCTTTGCCAAAGAAATATCTTTGTCCTTGGATTGGAAAGATATCTCCTGGGTAAATTTTTCTCTAGCATCGTTAAGGACCTGCCAAATCGCAAAATCCTCAATAAACGCGCCAAAATTTATACCACCATACTCCAATCGACAAATGACAACAGGCCCTTTTAAAATGTTTAGTGGAATAAACTGATTAAAGTGCAGAAATTAAACTAGTAATACCAAATCGGGACTTTTTATCAACATGAATACATTGAATAGAGATGGCATATCATAAGAAATGATAATCCCAACCTCGTGATAGAATTCGGCTCTAGATGTATATGGGGTTTCTGCTAGAGCAGAGGAAGCCAGAGGGGAAATGCTCAACCTCCTCTTCTTTGGTGCCATTGTACTTGCAGCAGCCAATTTGTTCCATCTTCCTTTCTCATTCCCAATCCAACATCCAACACGACCATCCAAACCACACCTGATGATCGTAAAGAATAAAGGGTCTGGGAATTTACCTAGTACTAGCAACACAAAATGCTTGTTCTTCTAATAATTAACCAAGTAATAATGAAACTTACAAGTTACAAACTATCAATCAACTCATCTCAAACCAAGAAAATAATAAACAATTCAATAACCAAAATCCAAAACCCCCCATTCAATTCTTGAACAAAAAAGCACAAATCTTTACCTGCTGTAAACATTCAAACAAAAAAAGGGTCTACTCATAGATAAACAAATAACAATGAAACTTACAACCCATCAATCAATCATCTCAAACAGCAAAACTAAAAAACAATCCAATAAAACCCAAATCAATTCTTGAACAAAAAAGCACAAATCTTTACCTGCTATAAACATTCAAAGAAGCCATAGCTGCTGAAAGTTCCTTCACAGCACCACCAACCAACATCTGTTGATGACTCAACCCTGGCAATGATGCACACAGCATTCTCTAGGTCTTTAAAAAGAGAACAAAAACAAAAGGGGGCTGACGATACAAGACTAAACAATCAAGAAAACTAAGCAAACAAACAAAAGAAACAGTTGAGGAGAGAGTGATGTTGATTAAATTGGAGTCTTTCTTCTTCAAGAAAATGAAAAAGATGAAAACTTTACAATCAAATCATCATCAAAAGAAGGTATAATGGTTGAGAAATTAAATAAGACCATTTTGGGTACTGAAACTGAACTCCCAAAAGACAAAAACAAGAGAGCTGACGTTGTTAATGAATGGAAGTAACTGAAATTAAAACTATGGGAAGAGCTGACAACACTACTATTACTACTACTACTATTCCAAGATTTGCCAAGATCCATGCTATTGGAGAAACCCAATTTCAGCATCAGCTCATAAAACCCACCTCTTTTTTTTCTATTTCTTTTTTTAATACAATTAACCCCTTTTGCTTTCTTCTTTGTCACACAGAAAAGTGAAAGAAAAGGTATGAAACTATTGAAGAGCTCATTTTTTCTTTTTCTTGTGAGTACTCTTTATAGCAATGATCATCATCATCATCATCTTGTACTGTACAAAGCCAAAAAGTTTTACTCTTTACAAAAGAACGGTGCACTTGAAATTGACACAAAATTTAAGAAAATAAATTAAAGTTACGTTAAATGTGTAGAAATATCTTTTGTCACGTGAAAAATTAAAATTAGAATATTATAAATAAATAAAATAATATACTATTTTTTAAATAGATTAAAAAGAAAAATAAATGTTTTTTTAAAATAAATAAAATATTTTTTTTTATTTTTGGTTATACATTTAAAGTTATTGACTTCTGCTCCACTTTTCATATTAATTATAACTAACTCATGTTTATCTGCCAAGATTTTAAAGAAAAATTTAATTAGAGGAATATGTTATTAAAACTGTAAATTAACTATTAATATTATTTATGTAGTTATGAAAAAAAAATGATTTGTTAAAATAAATAAATAAAATAAAATAAAGAGAATATTAAAGATTGCTCTACTAGGCAACAAATAAAGCCAGCTACTCTATTGAGGTTTTCTCTCTCATAAGGACTTCCTCTAGAACTTACTGTTTCAAATTAAAGATACTGATAAATTTAAAATGATTTATTAACTATACTTTTATATAAGTTGGTCATGTGAGCATATTTAATTTTTGCAAATACTTAATGAATTTTAGTTAACAAAAAATCTTTGAGAAAAAATAGTTATCTTTTTGTGAGTATGTGCATTTAGATAATCGATGATTGTGGTTATGAAGTGAAATTTAGGTAAAGTGAAAGTGATGATTGTCTAAATGATTTTTCTTATCACGATCAAGATTATGACATGAGGCCTAAGAGGTTCTTGATAATGTTTTTTGCTAAGAAAATAGTGTGATTTCACTTTTTGAGTTTAAGATTTATGTATGAAACAAAAAATAGAAATACAAAAATTCAAAGATTTCAATGATAGAGTGGAATATATACCCAATTCACGAATTGTTAATCATGTTGCCTTGTCTAGTGACTTGTGTGGTCTATAATTGGATGATGTTCAAGTTTGTTATTTTTTTATATAATTATTTATTGAAGTTGTAATTAATGATCAATACAACGATTTGAGTTTTGGTGCATTTTATGTATTTAAGTACATTAATCAAATTCTTAGAGCTTTTTAAATAGATGGTATTAACCTCTTTATTACTTTAAAAATATTGATAGATATTAGTAAAGACGTCTGTGAGATTTTAAGAAGTTTTTTCTCTTCAGAAAACTTAATATCAGAAAGAAATTAAACGTTAATTTTTTAATTCATAAAATTAAAATTTGTCTTAAATTAAAATATAGGGTATATTATATAATAACAAAAGCAATAGCACTTCCACCAAGAAAGGAAGAGGTATTTTATTAATTTTCTTGTTTGTATATTATCCAAAAAATAAGGATATCCTCATAAGTCATAATCAAACATTTTGTGTATATATTCTATGATTGAATCGACTTTATCGAGGCATTGTATTATGGGCAACACCCCACGCCTTGCCCCCACCAAGATAATACTCCACTCTAGCTTGTTTATCCATATATTTGGTTCAAAAATATTTAAAAAATATTTGAAAATTATTTTAAATAAATATTTATTTATTTTTAAATTTCAAATTTGAAAATTAAATTTTAGATATTCTTCAAAGTTTGTTTTAAGTTTTTATTTACAAATTTTGAACTGTCTTTCCACGCTAAACACAAATTAATTACTTAGTATATCAAATATTACTTTTTTCAACTTTAATTTCAAATATCAAGTAATATAAGTTTAAAAAAGCCTACTAATTTTAACACCTATACAGGCTATATTTTTAAAATTTCTACTCTTAGGCCCTAAAACTAGACAACTATCGACGGACCTGTGAAATATGACCGATAAGTGATCATCTTATTAGGTGTTTTGTGACTTTTTTTTTAATGGTAAAGACACAATACGTGATATATCAATTAGATACTCATACTACTAAGTTTAAATTCTTTGGGGGATTAAATGTGATATCCAAGTTAAAATTAGGGATCGTTTGGTGCAAAAATTAATAACACATGGATTAATAACGTAGAGATTAGTAACGCATGGATTAGTAGGGCAGGAATTAGTAATGCAAAGTTTATTTTTATCAAGTGTTTGGTTCATTGTTTCCCACCTTATCTTGTATTTGGATTAAAACTCTATAAAAAGCTTTTTTCCAAATATACCCTTGAATTATTATATAATTGGGTCAAGGTAGATAATTGTCGGACAATATTATTTTTTATAGCCTTCTAACTAGCTATGAGAAGAACTACTTTGATGTCATGTTTGCTATTTTTTCACTTGAATTATTTGAGGATAAATAATTGTCATCTTAATAAATTGATCACTCACAAAATGTCATTTTTAAATTTAAAAAAGATAAATCATCTACTTTTAATATCGAAAAGACGGTCAACAATGGTAAAATGAAATAAACCATCTATATTTACATATAAAAATTGCAAGTTGTAATTTTAATATGTATGTAATTTTTTA
The DNA here is from genome assembly GCA_029582605.1 of Solanum gracilifrons. Taxonomy (NCBI): domain Eukaryota; kingdom Viridiplantae; phylum Streptophyta; class Magnoliopsida; order Solanales; family Solanaceae; genus Solanum; species Solanum gracilifrons. Next base: position 13,305 of record JAJOOH010007286.1, on the reverse strand, counting down.
AATTGTTCAAAATACAAATAATTAGAAAATCACACAAAATCAAGAAAATACAAAATAATTAAAATAATTTGAGGGATATTTTGTCTTTACATAGACTTATCTCATGGTATTATATCCTATGTATTACTAATATCTCCAAATGGAAGGTATTAGTAATACATCCTATGATACCATGTAGGATGATTAGTTATACATAGGCTAAAATTCCTACCAAACATAATACTAAATAATACCTTACATAATACATGGACTATTTCTTCTAATTCAGCCTATCTAACGACCCCTTAGAGTACATCAAGAGGTTGATATATACGTTTCAAAAATTTGAACTTATTTGCCAACCAAAGTCAGGCAAAAAGCCCATAGATGATTTCCTTGAAGGGTCTTGTTTGTTGCGAGACATACATGAACCAACAGTTTAAGTTATTATTATTACGTATTATAGTTGATTGATGACCCGCAAGTTTTTTTCTATAGAGATAAGGTATGTATATATTAATTCTTTTTAAATTTTATTTTTGGAATCACACTGAATTATCGTTATAGTCTATAGGATAATTAAAATATAGGCATTTGGCTTAGGTTAAAATTTTGCTTAATGTTAGTTGCGTTTTAAACTTATTTTCGGTGGAGTGTATTGGATGGAGTTTTGTGAGTATATTGCATGTGCACAAATTCATCTCCAAGTTTTGGTTTTTGTTTAGTTTTTCTAAAAAAATGAAATACCAAAAATATATGAGTATTTTGGAAATAATAAATAAATAAATTCTTATTTTAAAAAAGCAAAGCACAAAAATGTCTAAATGAAAATATTTTTTCTCATTATAAACAGGGAATTTTCCTTGTTAGAATTAGAACTACATATACAACGGAAGCAAAATTAAAAAGATTCACACATAAAACAAATACTAGTAACATTCTTGCAAATTTTAATCAAATATAAAATATAAAAAAAATACCTCTCAAAGCATGAACGTAACAAAAACTTTCTGCACGAATTCCACCTTACTCTCTCACACATGAATTAATCAGTTTTCAATACGTTTTGAATAATAGACAGAGGGGGAAAAAAGACTATATTTATATAACAATTTATAATGTGACTCGTGAGTAATATTATGGTATGGTACACGCCATTATAATATTTGCTTGTGCAATAAATACATGTAATGAGGTAAATAAGAAAATGGGAGTGTGAGGGCACATGGCCAAAGCATATCAACACGTGTGTGTTACATGCACTTATAAGTTACAACATATTCACACTAATTAACTTCACTTATTGCTACCTAATTGTACTATTGTTATTTTTGCATTATCAATTATCATTACCATATAATATGTTTTAATTGACTCAGCATCTACATACCATTTATTGTCTATATGGTTTTTATAGTGCATATAAAAATTGACTAAAATGTCTTTTTCTTTCTAGTTCTTTGGATGGAGTTTTATTTGCTTCCTTTACTCTTGGCTATTGATTATCATAATACATAAATGTATTTTTTAATTTGATTTTAACGAACATTTATAACCTTCAATATTGATTGTTCATAAATAAACAATTTAACTTGTATAAAGTTGAATAAATTAAATAGATACATGTGTCCTACGTGACATCCTACATGACGATTTATATCCTTCGTATGTTATGTCACGTATGACACATATGTTTGATTGTTTAATTTTATATAAATTTAAGTGTCTATCTGTACATATTCAAAATTAAAGGGCATAGATGTCAGCTCATAAAGCCAAGTTAAAAGTCATATTTATGTATTATACATAATAGTTATCTAACCTATATAAATTGATAGTATCATTTATTCAACTTGTCCATGAGCAAATTTAACTCTTTACTTTTTATTCAGTACATGTAGAAGGTTTTTTTAAAATTTAAATTGAAAGTATTTAATAAAAATATTTTATCATATATTTAATTGACGGTGAATTGAAACTTCCGGATGAATTTAATAATCTATTGACATTTTCACACACAATGCCACTCTTTATATTATTTTGGAGAAGTGACTACTCGTTATTTCGTTTTACTGTCTCTTCTCAATTAATTAAGCCAAGCAATATATATTAATAATTTTAATTATATAAAACAATAGACAGCATGCTCTCTTTTGGTTGGCCAGTTAACCTATACATGCATAAAGCCCAATATTCTTGTTTTTAAAACCATAAATTTATTAATAGGTACAGTCTACATGAAGGACATTTAAGTCATTTTAAAGTTATATAGTAATAAGCAAATTCATAGAAATGATTTTCTAACCATTTATAAAAAAATTTAGAGATCATCATTTTTATTTATAATGAATCTGAAAAAGGCCATTTTCTTTTATTCAAATTATAAAAGGCAAGAGATCTCATTTCTTCGAGCAAACTTTATTAGTAAAATCGTACTAAAAAGTATTTAATGTAATTATTGAAACTTGTTAGGTCATCAATGTAATTATAAGAAGCCTAAGAAGGTTAAATCAAAAGCTCAATAATGCCAAAACTTATTTTGGGATAAAGTTTTAGGAACAAAGTGTCTTTTTGGTGAAAATTCGGGGATCCATATTGAATATGCGGATCTTTTTTTCTTTTTCTTTTTTGTACTTACTATGTACTTACGTGGATCCAATTCTTCTTTGTCGACCATTACAGGTCATTTTTTTAAAATAAAAAAAATTCCCCTATTTCAAATAAGTTTTGTTTTAATTTATTTCACGTCTATTAATTATTAAATTTTTTAAAATTGAGTATTATAAAAAGAAGTAGTTTTTAATATAAGAATATAATTAGAAATAATCACTATCTATTTCTTAAATTTTTAAGATGACATTTATTTTGAAATAATATCTCTCTTATTAAAGCAACGCTTATTTTGAAAGAGAAGGAATTTTTTTCATGAAATTTTAAATTAATTAGTTTTGGTTGGAGTTTTATTATTGGGAAATTAACGCAGATGTTTACGCTATAAAAAGAGATTACCAAAAAAACTCTTTTAAAAAATAAGTATATATATTACATACTTATTTAGAAAAAAGATTTCATAAAATACTCAGCTGGTATATATGTAATGTTTTGAATTTTAAGGATATACAATTAGTTAAATAAGTAAATATTGAAAAATATAAATCTGAAAAAAAATAGTAGAAAATCTTGAGGTGTGTGAACTTAGTGTACTTAAAAAATTAATTGTTAAGGACACTTGCTCTTTATTAAATCAATAAAAAATAAATTATAAAGTAAAACAAGAAACATTTTCCTAACTAATAAGGGACTCTCCTTTTTGAGAAGCAACTAATCTTCCCAACAACTTATTGGAATTTTTTTTTCTTATATGGTTGTTTTCTTATCAAGTTTTTTGACCTAATGTAACATTATCAAATATGTATTTTAGAATTATTTACACCAACTAATTAATTAGGACATAAAATAACCCAAATGAGTGATCAAGTCTCTGTCAATTACTCAACATGGGTTGTTATGCATTGATGAGACTGCTTCACCCTTGATCTGAGGTCTCGACTAGCCTTAGGTATGGAGAAAATCATGTTGGAAGCGTCATTTCCGAATTGAACCTATAGTGCGCGATCCAAATTTAATCGGAGCTTCAGTATGGACTCCAGAAATCAGGTGGAAACCAAAAAAAAAGTGTCTCTATCAATTAAAATAATTCTCCTTGTTTTAGGGGAATTATTAACAATTGGATCATTATCAATATGCCAAAAAACATACCCACTTGGGTTGTAGTAAATTTTAATAATTTAAAAGGCTGAAGAAACAATCTATGTGCAGAAAACATTATGTTATTGCTCAGTGCTCCTACAGCTGAAATCTGAGAAGCAACTTCTTGGAAACTACTTAATAGTATATTTTACACTTTTATCTGGTGATATACAATGACCAGAGTTTAATTTTATAAATTTTGAATATTATAATAATACTTTAAAGTGTTAATAAATGTGTTCTAAACTTAATATTTGTATATATTTAATAGCTTTTTTTATATAAATATATTTTTTAAGCAAAAATTATTGAATTTGATCAAACTCATAGTCGGGCTTCTAGCCCCACCCATGAAGACAATGAGATCGATCACACCAACATGAGTTGCAGTGAGATGATTGAAATCTCTTCACTTTAGAGGTTCAGATTCAATCTCCAAAAATGAAAAGAAACATGCTTGAAGCAGGGGCTGACCCACGTGGGTTCCAGGGGGTTCACCCGAACCTCCTTGGCAAAAAATTACACTGTATATATAAGGTAAATTTTCTGTAATTTTGTAGATATATATATTTTGAACCCCTCAACAACAAGGAGAGACTGATGGCGCAACAACAAGCCCCCCTAAAATTAAGCTTCACGTCACCAGTTCGAATCCTTGTGATAATGTTTTAAAAAACGTGCTTATTTATACGTTTATACTTTTATTTTTCGAACCCCTAAACAAAAATTCTTATTTACACGTTTATACTTTTATTTTTCAAACCCCCTGAACGAAAATTTTGGGTCCACCACTGGCTTGAATCACCGCTCGTAAAAAAGATGAGACAATGGGATCACGAGAGCATGTCTGCTGACCAGATCTTATCGTCTTGTTTAGAGTTTAATACAACATTTTTGTTTACGATATCAAAGAGGATTAGTTATTTATATTTTTATTTATAAATGTAAAATTAATGTGGAATATTACTTGTAACTTGTTTTTCCTATTCCTTATTTTTAAGTAACTTATTTTTCTAGAGAAAATTTTGACTATTCGAACATAATAAAATCGAAAAAGAAAATCTAAAAAATATTTTGCTCCATAACTTAGTTTATCAGTTTAACTTTACACAAACGCCTATCGTTTCACTTTAAAGAATATGAATATCAATTTTAATCTTTCGGGTAGGATTTGAAATTAAAATGCTAAATTTTTTACATTATCGATATATGTTCTTGATAAATATTGATGTGGTAAATAGTGGAATTTCCACATAATTAACTTGTTCCATTTTGACGAGAACTAGTTAATCGAATTCATTTGATGGTTGATCATATGTATTTTCATTAGAATATGATTGAATTCTTTAATTCCGTGAAAGAATGTCACTTGAGATAAAATGTTACTCTCTTTCATTATTGAACGACACATAAAGTATTGCGATTTTTCATGATAAAATATGTATGTTGAAAGATAAATTTTTTTAAAGAAAAATAATTTATTGAATATATCAGTTTATTGGTCGATACAGATGTTTATTATTCCTTTAAAGGTAGTAATATGTTTGTAAGCCTCTATGAGAATAACACTTGGACATGACCGTCTCAACAAGTTTTGGTGTTTAAAGCCAAACTTCATAGATAAATTTTATTTTTTTTAGTTGACATATATAAATTGAATAACTATGTATAACATATTCAATGTAATCTTATAAATAAGATTTGGAGAGGGTATGATATACGCAGACCTTATGAAATAAGAACATAAATAATGTAAATTTTCAATGAAAAAATATAATATAAAGTTCGCATGATAAATCTAACTCGAAAAGTTTGTATAATAGTATTGAAATAGTGTTGTGGTATATTTGATAAGCTGTAGAGATATTAAAATAGTGTTGATTTTTTGCAGTACTTGAAATTCGAAGAAGACACCAAAAAATAAATTCGATCTTTTTATAAACACACAATAATAGATTTTGCATAATGTAAAGAGTTTGACCGTTTGAGAAACTTTGGAATATTCAACAATGAGAGAAAACAAATAATGAAAGGGCAATTAAAAAGGTGAATATAAGAATAATAATGTGGGTTCATGACAATTGTCAGGGCAACAAATCATATAATGTACGTAAGAAAGGATGATACAATTAACTAAACTCTATTCATTTCTCAATTATTACAATGATCCATACTTTAAATAAGATTAAACGTTATTATATTTTCGACTCACTTTTTAAATAAAATTTGTCCATAATATTATTTTTTTAACAATATAAAAAATGACAACCCTGAACATAACACGGCTCCGACCTAGCCACCCAAAGCAAAACAAGTAAACTTTCAGGACTGTAACAACCTTGAAAGAAAAAAGTTTATCAATCCCACCTTGTAGGCATGATTGCAACGTCAGACAATGGGGAATTTGATAATAATTTGTCAATATGCTAACAAATAGGAAATTTTCCCAACAATTTTTTAATTTTATTTATAAACAAGAGTATTTTAAAATTAATCAATATTTTATGCGATAATTAAGATGAAAAATAACATTGTGCTCAATTTGTGAGAGTTGAGTCCATTTTTTTTTATGTTTTAAACCTTGTTGAATTCAAGAAATATATATTTCTCAACATCAGTAGAAAATTTTTCTAATACATTTAGTCAGTCAATTTTTTTATATATGAATCATTTATTTATTTGTCCTAAACAAAAATATAGTTGGAATAGAGAACGTGGACATTTATTTCTAATTTGTCTCGTTAGATTAGGTCTCGTAGAACTTCTATGTACACGCAAAATTGAGTGATATATTTTAGGGCAAAAATATAACTATGTGACATTTTAAAAGCATGATTGTCACACCCCTTTTCGCCCGGCGGAAGGGTTTTTTTTCAATTAAAGTGATAGTATTGATTAGAGATTATTTTTATTTTTTTAGAGTCGTCACTTGAAATTGAGTTATGGTGTTCCAAGTCACCTTTTATTTTTAATCTCAATCAAAAGGAAATGACTCTTTAATTTTGGTTTGCGAACTAGAAATTCGGATAAGGAATTCTATTGACCGAAGAGAAGGTATTAGGCATCCATCGAGTCCCGTGGTTCTAACACGGTCACTTTTATTGACTTATACTTACTTTTAAATTATTTTTGGATATATTTTATATGCTACAGTTTTGCTCATATTTTTATTGTTGAACTTTTATTTGGTTTCAACCTAGATGGGTAACTGCATTCTTGGTTTTGATATTTAATAGTTTTGAAGCATAGCTGCTTTCTTTTCTCGAGTGTGTATCTAATATTCTATGTCTCACATCTTGATTTTAACGAAATAAAATATTTACTAGAATAATTTTACCAAGGTGAGTCACCACATCCTTGAATTTCTTTTAAATGTTTCAAAAAAGATGTGTAACCACATTCTTAATTGAAACAATTTCTTTTTTAATGTGTCTAAAATTTTGTCTAATCATTATAAAACTGATAGTTTTCCTTTATACATAAAATCAAGTAAAGTAAAATAAATCTAAATATTGAGGGTACGATATATAATTTTGACATCATTTCTATATCCCTTTACTTTATATTTTTATTACTCTTAAAATTCACGTCAAAATTAAGCATACACTTTCTAATATAATAAAACAATAACGAATTGTTAAAAATAAATCTCATTTTCTGTTTGATAAAATAAAACAACAATAATTTATTTTTTTTAGCCTAACTATACCTACTTTATCATTATTATCTAAATCAAGACAAGAACAATGTTATGACCCGTTCATTTTTAAGAGATCACAACTAACAAATAAAATAAATAAATAAAAAATAATCATCGATTAAAGTTATCTTCATTCATGAAATAGAGATATAACAACTAACAAATTAATCATTTCAATCAAATTCATGAATAAAACAAAATATAAGAAAACTTGTCATAAAATTACATCAAATTTCCTAAATAAATTAAAGAGATAAGGAAAAGTTGAATACCGCAAAATCTTGACCGAAACTCGATTAGAACACCCATCAAGTTTTTGTAGGTGGTTTGTGATGATATATGTGTTGTGTTTAAATAAAATAGTAATCAAAAGAAGAAAATATATGAATGTATTGATGGATTTGTGAAAGAAGAATATAATATATGTATGAGTTTTTTTTTGTTTGCTGCGTTTTGGTCGTTTGTTGTGTTTTTGCTTTTTTCTTCTTTTTCCTAATTTCCAGAATGCTGCGTGTGTTGATTTTTGCTATGTCTTTGGTGGGTATTGTTGGATGATTTTTTCTTCTTTTTCTATGTTTTCTCGTGCGTGAGGTGTTTTTTTTTTTTTTTTTTGCTGTACGTTTGTGTCTGTGTCTTTTGCTTTTTGGTAGTGTATATGTATAGGAATATTAATTATTTTGAACTAATGAAATATAAAAAATACTAAATGACTAATTAAAAATACAATTAAGAAATAACTAATTTATTTATTAAATCTAAATTAAAAGAAAATATATATTTTTGTAAATTTTATTTTCTTTATAACAAAACTTACACTAATAATGAAACTCTATTTTTGTAGTTCAAATATTTAAATAAAAGAAAAATATCTAATTGATATGTAAAAACAATATTTATGTACTAAAAATGGTCAAAAACTTAAGTTCGGTCAAAAATTACGTGTCTACAATGATATTTTCAGCAAAATTACTTCAAGCCTCATTCATTTGTACTTAATGAAGGTCTGAATTTGAATGATTCAGGTATTAAGCATGCATTCGTTTTTTCATACTTAAAAATTTCTTAATAGTTTGAATGATTCAGATCTATGACAGAGTATTATTCTGATTCAAACTCTTTTAAAGAGACTTTTATATTCGAAAAAAAATTGTGCTCCATATTTCTTTATTCAGAAAAAAATAATTAAGCTTCTCTCATTCTTCAACTTTATTAGTTATCCAAATGATTTCCCTTAAACTTTTAATTTTTGTCAAGGTGAAATGTTTTAGTCCAGGGGGAGTGTGACGTGACAATTTTTTTAAATAAAAGAGAGTGTATTACACATACCATGATGAAAGTGTTATAAAAGAGAGAAGTATGTTTCTCAAACTAATAAGTGATAGTATAGGTATGAAACTCACATTCCCAATAGTTTAGGTATGAAACTAAAAAAAAAGGGTTAGGTTAGGTATGTTTTTGACACTTATCTCTAAAATTTATTGTAAACTTTTTATTTCATTAAAGTGAAAAGTAACTTCATAAATATGTGTTGTTGAAGCCGGACGATGATGCCTTTATAAATTTGTTTAAAATCATTTGAATGTATCATGTTCAGTATATGTTTTAAAGAAGAGTATATGAGTAAACACAATATTATAAAACACAGAGATGTTTCACTTATTTATTTAAGATTAATTTGTGTTGAATTTTTTTTCTTCAAAAAAAGATGACTACATTGTTTCTAACAATTATTTTTATTATTATAATTTATATATGTAGTCCAAGTAGTTTCGTTTTATTATTATTATCAAACATAAAATATTTATTTATAATCAAATTTTTTATTGTTTATCAATGAATAACATTTTTTTTCTAATATTTTGTTAATGTAATATTTAATTACTATTTTATTTGAATTATAATATATATATATATATATATATATATATTATACTTATAATAAAACATATTATAACAACCTCTTTCCAAATATCAATTGTATTCATTCTTAGATGGTAACAAATGTGGTAAGTATTTCTTTATTTTTAATTAAAAGTTTTGAGTTCGAATCTTTTTGGGTACGAAATTGCTTTTGTTAAGGCCTGATTTACCTTTAATGTTGGACTTTCCGACACAAATTCAAATTTGATCAGACACTGAGTGAAAAATAAAAAAAAATAAAAAATTGAATGTTCATCCTTCTTAGCAAAAATGAAGAGAAGTATGGTAACAATTAGAGGATTTGATCGCTTTGAATTTCAGTGATGGAGAAAAATTTAAAAGTTAAAGTTCATCATAGATAGGAATTTTCTTTTCACTAACTAACTTTTTTACTGATATTTATTTAATAATTCGTGAAATAATTTTCAACAAAATTTGGAAATGTCTTGTTCCTTCCTTCCAAACATACATTAAACATGTTCTAAACAAGTGATTTTTACACCTTTTCAACTAAGATTTTGGATATAAGTAAAAGAGGTTCAAACTCAATTTCTGCCCCGAATTTTCTGAACTTCTTCTACATATTTCTTACAAATAAATAACGAGCCTTTGTATGATTTGTTACTGACTTCAAGTTAAAAGTTATTGACGTTTGAGATATATATCACTACATCAATAGCATGTATATCTATTTTATCTTGAAAAAAAAGTAATTCATAACCTTAAGCATATTGAGAGGTCTTAAATACCTATAGTAAATTCTATGATCTCGAATATTTTTTTCTTCTGATTTACGAGATCGAACACCGTAGAAGTAAAAATAACATCATTTTACCCCGTGCCTCCATAGTCTAGTTTTCAATGTATTTTGCAACTTCTATTCGTCTTTTCCACATCTAAATTAATAAAAAAGTATCTTGTATTCTCTCACGCTATTAGTGCTATTAATAATTTAAAAAGATATATAACATAAAATTTTATTTTATTTTAAGTGATTTTGATTTAGAATAATCATTGAATTTAAATTTTTTCCATTCAAGTTTATTCGCTTTCGTTTATTTAATTTCCTACACAAGTCTCAAGCAATTACCAGAAATTCTTTTCAATTTATGTGTTGCTATTACGATGAGATTGTCAAGCTTTTTCACCTACTTAAATTAACGATCCAACTATAATTAGTTAAATGGATCAATATTTTATGTTTGTAATTTTAGCCAATTTTTTTTTTTGGAACCCCAGGATAACCCGCAACCGCTACAACCTCTGCCACAGCTTCTGCCCGTCGGGTGAGCACTCTATGGTGAGCATTTTGTGCGCACTGGGTAAACCCCCCATTGTGTAATAGCTTGCAAACCACACAGGGGATGTAAACCGCACTAGACAAGCCCTATGCGACAGACTCGACTCAGAAGGCATTGAGGGGGATCGATCTCGGGTCATTCGTGTGGTTACCCTCCAAACCAGCTAAGCCATCTGTTGACACCCAATTTTGACCCTCCCCGATAATAATTGATTTTCGAGCTTCTTAATTTCCAAATGATTTAGAATAATTAGTCTTATAAAATTCAAATAGTTTCGAGGTTGTTTTAAGTAATTTCAGTCGACTTTTATAGCGTTTTGAATAATAAATATATTTTATATAGTTATATATGTAATTAGTATATTTTTATAAATATTCGAAATCATATCAAAAAGATTTTGTTTTATTAATTTAGTCTAGATTAAACCATGATTGTAATTTTGAAATTAATTAGTTTGTATTTAGGTTAATCATATTGTATTAAAATAATTATGTTATTTCGTTATGATTTAGAAGCTCGTTAGTTAATTATATTGATTCTTCTTATTTAGAGTTTAGCCGAATTTACCATTTAATTCAAACTTGGTCATATTTCGTGATCTATATGATTAAATTGTAAAGGATTTGGCTTACTCCTATTGAACCATTTCAAGACCATCACAGCCCATGTCCCATTCCAATTCATCAGCCCAGGCCCACTTTCATTTGTTCACAAGACCAACAATACTATACACAATACATTCAACAACTCCAAACAACGTACAATACAAACGACCCCAGTACCCACGCTTCTTCTTCCTCGCGTGAACAACAGCGAACGACGACAAATCCAACAGTCCAACGTCTCTCTCCAGATAGTATGATTCCAACAGCTGCGTCCTCTGTCCCACCCGTCCTTCCCCCTTTCCCCTTTCGGAATGAGTTAAAACCTCAAGAAAAGGGTGTTTGTCCCAAATGGCGAAAGTTTTCGGATTTTGAAATTCAAATGATCCCTTGCTTGGAATCCGAATTCTATCCGTTTTCCCCCCTAAAAGGATTGGAACCCTAAAACCCCTCTATAAATACTATCCTCTGTTTTAGTATCTGGGGGGATTTTTACTTTGAGGTTGGGAATTTTGGGTTTAGAAGAAATTGTTAGCAAAAAGGGATATTGGAGAAAAATTAGGAAGAAAAAGTTGGAAAATGTGGGTCATTGTCTGCTGATACAGGGATATAGAGGAAACACTCATAGCGATAAAAAAGATACAATCCAAGTAGAGAAGAGGACCACTCTTCGATCTTAGCTTCACTCACTCGGCTTATTTCTGTTCGATTTTCTTGAAACGAGTCACTGATATACTAAAGAAATTTTAGGCATTCTCTAATCCTAGCTCGAGTCTGGTTTGCACTTCTTGGTTAGCTTAGATTCGTGTGAGAGGTCGTCGCTTCGTTTAGCTCGTTTCGCCCCAGCTCGCTGCCCGGAGAAAGGTGATACCCCCTCCTTCATTCATGCTCTATTTTTTAGATTCTAAATGCTATAGTTGAGCTTGCTTTCGTCTCGTTTTTGTTTCATTTTTTTTCTCTATTTCAGTGCTTTTCATTGAGAGTTTCTTTGGATTGAATGGGTTTTGAGTTATTTCCCTCACTGTTCAAATGTGTTTCGTTGGCTATCTTGTTGTTGATTATTTTGTTTTGATTAAGTATGGGATTCGGACATGTAGCGGTTGGAGTTTATGTTTCTCGTGTATTTTTGCCATCCTCCGTCTCGAGTATCTTTTGCTTGAATCTCGTTAGTTAACTCATTTTTTTTTTATCATTGGTCTAATCTATTCATGTCTTAGTGTCACGTCGCTTTGAAAAAGAAAAAAAAAAATCGTCTAGTTCTCTTGCATTCAGCTTGGACCCTTTCTGGTCATGAGTAGTTTGTTTAAAGGTTAAATTCTTCGAGATTTGTAGCCTTGTGTCTCACAACAGCATGATTTTAATTTCCTTGTTTAAGTTGTCCCAGACCATAGTTTATATAATGCCTCGATCGCTGATCTCATCTCCGGTAGCTTCTTATCTAGTCTCAACTCTGTTTTATGCTTGCAATCTAAGTATGGGTTTGTTTATAAATTTGTTTGAATACTCTCTGCATAGTTTGTTAATGTTGCAATGTGTTTTTTTTTTTTTAGCAAATAATGTTTAAGAGTCACAGTGTTTTATTGAACCTCCCTCATTTTATTTTCATTACTAGGATACTGTTCATGCCTTTGGTAATTACGCCATAATCTCCTTTGATCATTGTAAATGCATATTTCCCACTATCATATTAAATTTTAGCTCAAACGGTCATGATGCTCTCCAGTTACTTTTAAAAAATACATAAATAATGATAATAATAATAGGCCGACTTCCAACGTGCTTCTCTTTGATTCCTTTTGGTTTGGGTTATATATATATATATATATATATATATATGTATGTATATGTATGTATATATATGTATGTATATGTATATATAGGTATTTTCCTTAATATAATTTAGCATATCTTTTCTCTCCGTTCATTTTGGTTGGGTTGTATGCTAATCTTTTGCCATTTTGTTTGCCTATGAAACATGTCCGAGTTCACCACGAACTCACTCCTTTCCCCTTGCATTTCAAGAGACCCATAAAGGCTCAAACACCTCTCTTGA
>JAJOOH010007284.1:0-10335 GCA_029582605.1 Solanum gracilifrons | reverse complement strand
CTCAATCCAAGCTTCAACTAGAGATAAAGCAACTCACTTGCCGGAACCCTACACTTGTAGTAAAATAAGAGAAATATGGGTTAGCACACAAAAATGTACTAAGTATGATGATCATACAAAAACATGCTTTTAAACGGACATTTTGGTTGGAAAGCATGCATTATGCCACTTTTTAGAAATATCATGTACATTTGTATAAGAGACATAAAGTACAAGTATAATCATCATACAAGTCATAATCATCACATTTGAACATTCACCTTCAGAAACCTTAAGCTGCACTTGTGCAATGTAAAGATAGCATCCCATACTACTATCCCTACTAAGTGCCACTTTGAGGCCACCTTAGATGAACTTACCTTTTCATACTTAACTTCAAGCAATACTCATGCATAAAGAACACAAACATTTCATAAGTCTTGACAAGGGAAAATAACTCATAATACAACCCAAGTATAGCATACATCATTACATTAGACATTTAAGTCAACATTCTTCATTAGCTTCATTAAGAACACTTTCATTCATTAGTCATTAAGATATTAGAGAACTCACTCTGACACTCTCAAAGCCTACTCGTGCAATTCATGGATGGCATCCCATACTACCACCCACACTTCATAGAACTTCTCAAGAAACCATAATTCACATCTCACATGATGGGAATAGGAATTAATCGACATAGACCATGAGAGTAAACCATAGAATCCGTTGTCATATGGCCCCACACCGTAAAGAGGTGGTCTACTTGCCTAAGGTAGGATCGGTAACATTTTAGTGTAAGTTGAAACCCCTAGCTAATATCATATGTGTGCACATAGTAATGGGATAGTAATATGTTCATTGGAACCCTAGCCTAACATTGGGAGAGTTTCCATCTTACCATATCTACTCGGTGCTTAGCCTCCATTCCCATAGAGTATTTCATTTTCATTAACATTATTGTACTTGAGAGGGCTACCAACATTAGGTCTATCGACCTAAGTACATTACCCAATAAAGGGTCACCACCATTAGGTCTACCGATTCCAGGTACATTAAGGATCGCTCATTGACTTTCCAATAAGGGTGCCATCAACATTGGGCCTACCGATACAAGGTTCATCATTTCACACCTGAAAGGGCTACCAACACTAGGTCTACTGATTCAAGATTTATCATCAACATTCATGGAAGTGTGTCATAAGCCTACCGATCCCAAAGTTCATTAACATCATTTATGGAATGGTGCCTTAAGCCTACTGATCCAAGATGCATCATTAGAATAGGTCATAGAACTCATCATGCAAGGGCTACCAACATTGGTCTATCGATTCATGTTCATTAAGTCAAGATACATTCAATATACAAGAAGAGGATGCATAAGCCTACCAATTCAAGACATGATATTGCATTCAAGGTCACATTCATCAATTCAAGAAAAGGATGTCTTAACCCTACGAATTCAAGATATAGCTTCACATTATAGAAACCCTTCACATTCAATCATCACATTCATGAGTGTCAATACTGAGAAATAGCCTTTCAATAATAACACAATTACATTCAAGTCAATATCATATTACCTTCAATAGATTCACATTCATATACAAGACATCATGATAATACTCAATTCCACATATTATGCCCTTCAAGGCCATGAATCTCAAATCACCAACACACCAACAATTCACTATAATTAAGGAATGGATAATGATACAATTCAATAACCCAAAGCAATTTAGACAAATTCCATTCACATGCTTGCATAATTAACAAACCCACTTCATAAAGGCACAATTTAGGAATTGAGGAAATCCATGGGTTCATAGAGTATTTTCATCATAAATCATCAATTAAACACTAATACAATCATAATATGTCATTAATAACCATTTGAAAACGTTTGAAGAAGGAACCCATGAGTTAGAGTAAAAAACCCTAGATTTTTAAGAACTTGAAACCTTTGAAAAGTAACTTTGAATGGACTCTAGGGGTAGAATCTACCCCTAGATGAAGGATAATCATACCTTGCTTGTGATTCCCCAAGAAATTTGAAGAAGAAACGCTTTGAATCCTCAAACCTAGCTCCCACTTCTCCTTCTTCTTCTTTGGGAACTTCTAGAGAGAGAATTTTTGAAAGGACTCTTTTGTTTTGATTTTGATTTTGGAGAAATAAGGAGTAAATGACTTGTTTTAAGACTTAATACTATATATACTAGTGATATAAAACAATTAAAATCAACCCCACATAATAATTAATAAAAGGGAAATTACTTAAAACTCCCTAATTAAGGCAGCCCCGCTAGGGACCACGCCCAACTCAACTGGTCGTGAGGGGTACCACGGCTCATGGTAGTGCCCGTGCTCCCTTAGGCAGTGTGCCTCCCAACCTTGCCAAGCCCTCAAGGGCCTAAGTGGTCTTCACAGCCACCTAGACAGTCCGTCAAGGGCACCACGGTTCGTGGTGGTGCCCGTGGTACTTGAGGCAGTAGCCTCCTCAAACTACACCACTCCCACCAAGCTAAGGGGTCTTCACGGACAGTGGTCATGACCACTGATCGTGAAGGTGGTCGTGAACCCTGGCAGTGCTTGGTCAAGGGTTGGGCAACCTTGGCCTTTGGCTAGGCTTTGCCCCCCTTACCTTGGTACATGCCCTTGCAACCCTCAATACAAACCTAAATAGGTCTTTCAACTACGGATTCTAACACGCACCTTGACGTTGACCCTTACGTTAAGGCTCTAGTTCATCCTACCATTTTTTGAGTAGTTACAGTTTCACCCATGAATGGTGTTATGAGATTTTGTAAGAAGGAGAAGCTTAGTCCCTTGTATATTGGTCCTTATATGATATCCAAGAGGGCTGGAAATGTAGCTTATGAGTTGGATCTACCGCAAGAGTTAGCAGCAGACCATCTGATGCTTCATATTTCAATGTTGAAGAAATGTATGGGTGATCCTTCACTTATTATACCTACTGAAAATATAGGTATTAAGGACAACCTATCTTATGAGGAGATTTCCGTTCAGATTCTAGATCGTCAGGTTCGCAAGTTGAGGACCAAGGAGGTAGCATCAGTCAAGGTCCTATGGAGGAATCAGTTTTTTGAGGAAGCTACTTGGGAGGCTGAAGAGGATATGAAGAAGAGACACCCATATCTCTTCCCTTTCGGAGAATTTTCAGACCAAGGTAATGTTTTTTGAAAAAACACTATTTTAATTGAGATGCTATGATGTGTTAGATTGCATGTTGGGTGTTTGAGTTGGGTGTTAGATGTTGACACCCTTAGTTCTACTTAGAGTGATCTCATTCTAGGAGGAATGTTCCCAAGGGGGAGATATTGTAGCATCCCTCCTTAGAAAGATCTAAAAATAGAAAGAACTAATTTGGAAAGAGCCAATTTGAGAATTTTTCAAGTTATTCTTAAGTTGTGAGTTCTGGGTCAATTTCAAACGACCATAAATTTCAGTACAAGATGAGTTAGGTGGTCCATAAGATATCAAATGAAAGGTCTTAGAATCCTCTTACCAACACCACTGAGTTTCTAAGTTTCAAGTTCGGATAAGGGAGATATGGCCGTTTGAAATCTACTTGTTCAGTTAAGGAAAGTTACCCGAAAATATGAGGGGTATTTTGGTCTTTTCCTTACCATTTCAGATTTAAGCATTTTTAGTAAATATTTAGGGGTCTAAAATAATTTGGTTCAGATTTCCCAATCCTAATTACGCTTATGGTTTTGGAAAAGAGTTCAAGAAGAGAAAAGAGGAGAAAATAGGGAAGGTTCAAGGCGGTCTTCAAGTTTTCTTGCGAATCGAGGATTGTTTCGCCAAGGGTTTGATCCCTAAGAGGTATGTGAGTTCTCATAGTGTTGGGTTCGTTCACCCACACACCAATCATGCTATTTTAAATGTAAATTTCATTCTTGAAGTTGAAGGATTTGTGTTCTTAAAGAGTTTTCTTGAAATTTCATTCGTAATCTTGATTGTTGGGGTTTTGATGAATTCTTGAGATAAATGTTAGTAGTTTGAGGGTTGTTTTGAGTAGATTATCATGTACCTATGTTGGGTATTCGAATCTAAGTGAGTGGGGAAGAAATCATTCGATTCTAGGCGAATTAGGGTTAGAAAACGAGAAAGAGAATTCGTCGGGTTTTCTGGGCAGGGGGCTGGCGCGCCGCACGAGCAGTGCTCTAGAAAATATTTTCTGTAGTTTGGGTTCTGGGGCGCCGCGACACTCAGTGCGCCCCAACCCACCTTCAGTAGTTCAAGGGCTGGCCCTCGCGCCACTCAGTGCGCCAGGATCGCCAAGTCCCTTACTCTTCCATCCTTCTTTTCGTGTGAGTTCCCTCGAATCGTACCTATGTTTTCTACTTGATATCCACACTCTAATTACATCTTAACATCGAGAGACCATTCATAACCTTGAATCCATAATTCAAATTCAAGGTAGAGTTAAGAGTTAAGTCTTGAGAGTTCTTCCGAGTCATTTTAAGAAGTCTTTTACAATCATTTTAAATATGTTTTAAGACTTGAGTACTTGAGTTTGAGAAGGAGGAGAGTTAAGTGTCATTTTTCAAAATGAATGTATGGGAACTAAGTATTCCCAAGAGTAAATGTTTTTACATTTAAGATGAGAGGAAACACCGATTTCCAAAAGAGTTCATGAGCAGTTTTGAGTACCTTCTATTTTAAGAGAAATATTTTGAGTTATAATTTCAAACAAGAGAAAGAGTTATGTTTTTAAACATATGAGCTAAGTTATATTTTGAGAAGATCTCTATTTTGTTTTACTATTAATCTAGGATGTCACTAGTAAAATAATGAATGATAAAAATTAAGATAATATTTATCTTTAATAAATAGATAAGCAAAATTTATACTAATATTAACTTAAATTATATAAAATAATTACATATATATAAATCAATAAATTCAACATGATGGAGGAGGGCCTGAGGCCATAGACTAACTTTCGTCCTGCTAAGCTATGTTAAATATCAAGTATTATTTTATATTTAAATAAAGTATTTTAATTTTTAAGCACAAATTAACATATCTGCTAGAAGATCATCATGTCGATTGCACCATTGAATCACAAGTTTTTAGGTTCCAGACTCACTGGATCAATACTCAGAATGTACTGAATATGGAGAAAAATGCATAAATATAAATTTAATAATGTGATCAGTTTAGAAAGATGATAATGCATGACCAAATAAAACATTACATTATCACAAAACAATGTGAATCAAAATATTAATCACCTCTCTTTTGGCATAATACGTGCCATTAATTTGGTCACTCGTCTTACTAGTGGTATCAAACTTCTTAAATTGGATATCATTTATCTCTCCCATCTAATCCTATTTTATTTTTTTATAAGTCAATACTTTGAATAGACAGAGAGATGCTCTTCCTACTGCCCAAGAGCGTATTTGTTCAAAGAGCTATGATTTTATGTTATTTAGCTTTCACATAATACAAGTTTACCATCTTAAAACATTATCAATTACTACTACTTTTCTCTACAATTTTTACTCCTAATATACAATTAAACTTTTCTATAATGAAGTTAGGTATGATAAATATTTCTTTTTGTTCAATTTTATATAAATTTACATGTCTATTTTTACACATCTAAAATTAAAAATTATAGTTATCAACTGATGTCAAGTTAAGGGTCGTGTTCATGTAAGATATTAATATTTTTTGATGAAATACTTTCCAAGTGGACTGCAATAAACGAACCTCCATCAAAGTTTGTGTCAGAAAAATAAATACAAACATATGGATCATATTTTGAAGAAATAAATAGAATAAAGAGGATTTAGTGGGAAGATATTTTGTTAGTACTCCATATTAAAATAGTGGGTGAATGATAGTAGGGCCAAAGAGTACATATTCTATCAGATATTTAACCATAAAAGAAGCAAACACTATCAACCTCAGCCATTACAAGAGTGGGACGCTATTCCATTTTAGGAAACATCACTTTAAATTAAGTCATTTGGTCTGGCTGGCTGCACACTACACCACCCTATAGCTACCACCTCTAATCTAACCTCCAAAAAAAAAAAATACTCCCTCCATTTTATTTTATATGAATTAGTTTGATTCGATGAAACAGAGTTTAAGAAAGAACGAAAAACTTTTGTAACTTGTGATAAAAAATAAATAACAGATGTTTATGTTGCTATAAATCATTTCATTATGAGTAAAATTGATATTTTAAAGTTAAATTGTTACTCCCTCTGTTCTCATTTATACGACTTACTTTCCTTTTTAGTTAGTCCCAAAAAGAATTCAACTTTAAAATGTCTTACCCTTAATGAAATGATTTACATCCCCACAAATATTTATGATTTATTTTAGACCACAAGTTTCGAAAGTGGTCATTTTTTTATTAAACTATGTGTTGAGTCAAACTAAGTTATATAAATTGGGATGGGGGAGTACTTAATGTATAAATTTGTTATTTTTATTAGAACTGATTATAAAAAGAAAGTGAGTCATATAAACTAAGACAGTAGAGTAATAAGTAAATAAAGTAATAAAAAAGAGTCATATCAATAATCAGGCATGAAAAAGGGGAGATGTTTGTATTATTCGATTTTGGAGGCTTTTGGCAAAGGCAAAATAGGGTTCTCCTCTTTTACCTTTGCTAATCTTTGGTGGAGTTTGGCTAAACGCACAATGGCTAAAAGCTTTACTCTTCACATCTTCAAGTGCTCAAGTGACTAGTGAATTCATTCCGGTCTCATCAATCATTCATTTGTCACTCCAAATATTGAATGAACATTAGCCACTTGTTATATCTCGTGATGGTTGAAAATTAAATTTATAAAAATTAGTCTATGAAATTATAACTCATTTCATTTATTTAAGTTAAACTGACTATTAATCTATTTATTCAGTAGTTCAATTCATTTCAACTCATCAAAATTTGGATTAATATTCAACTCAAATGATTCATAAATAACCTTGTCAAATATTTTTAATTTTTTTTTATTTGATATATTTTGGTAGCGTGCCACAATAATTTTATTTATTAGATAGTAAAAATATTTTTTTTTAAAACAATTAAAACTTATTAATAATTGGGAGGGTAATTTTGACTCACTTTTTAATCATTTCAGCCTAATTAACCTCACTCATTTTGATTTGTTTAAATTCATCTATCTAATTCTTTTGACACATACTTGAAATCACCTTTACTTTTAGTGGTCGTGATCCAGGAGGAAAACATGTTTGATAGAGAATGTTTTGATCCAATTAGTGATCTCTTAGTGCAAATTTAAACCAGTCAGTTTGATAAAGCTTAAATATTGATGGTTAAATTGGAATATAAGGGATGAAAATTATTCACTTCTAAATTTGTTTTAAAAATTTAATCCTTTTAGGTATGAATAATGCACATTTTTCACTTATATTCTAATTTGATTTTTAAAATACTTTTTTTATCCTTACATAATTACCTTCGTCTTTCTCTTGCTTCTTTAAAATATAATGACTCTTTCTGTCTAATCTACATAACAATTTTTTTATTAAAAAATAAATATTATCAACGAAAGAAACATAGTATGAAATATTAATTAACTATATAGGTTAATCCGTTAATGACATTTTAAAATGGAATCAATGAGCAGAATAAAAAACTTCATTTTATTACTAATAATAATCAAAACAATGGTATTTTACTATATAAGAAAGGGGCTTGGGCAATCCTCCTCTCTTTGAACTAGCTTTTGGGATGTGAGTTAGGCATAAGACCTAATTTAACATGGTATTAGAACAGGGTCCATCTCACTCAATGTTGGGGTCCCCCAAAATAAAAAAATTTCTCACGCAGCAGATGCTAAGCACTGGGCGTGAGGTGGGGTGTTAAAGAATGACAAAAGTCTCACATTGGTGGTTAATGAGTTGGGTGGACTCCTTATAAGGCTTGGACAATCCTCCTCTCTTTGAGCTAGCTTTTGGGTGTGAGTTAGGTCTAAGACCTAATTTAACTATCATGACCCAGACCGTCGTGATTGGCACCCACACTAACCCTCCGGTGGGAGAACCATTACTACAACCCAAACTAAACAACTTAATGAAAACTTAAGCATTTAAAGATACGGAAGCATATTTAAATGACTTAAAGAAATACGGAGTTCCCATAAACTCCCCAAGTTTTAAACAAATAACTTAACCAAACTAATGCGAAATAACAACCCCTAGAACCTAAAAGTCAATGTACCAAAACTCTACTAACGAAAAGTCTAAGAACAATGGGTACAACCCCGAAACTAAACAAACACCTTAAACAAATAGTTTGAGTCAGATCCATGGCAGCCCAAAAGAAATGGTCACCCTTGAATCCGATCGTGCTCAATAGTCACCTAGCTGAGGTCTATCAATAGCCACCTGAAGATGCCTTGTACTCAACAAAGAAAGAACAAGTGCAATATCAGTACACAACCACAGTGTACTGGTAGGATCACGCAGCTATCCCATTAAGTGTAACATACATTAGTCAATACAACAATATAATCACATGCACATATCGAACATATACAATATCATCAACACATACGAACAATGAACAACTTCATGATTCTCACATATCACAGTTATATCAATTTAGAGCAACATACCGTCTTCCAATATCAATCATCAATAGATATGAACGAACTCATCACAAGTAGATACACAACACGATTCAATGGTCCTCTCACAGAACTCAATTCAATGGTCCTCTCATGGAACCCAAACCCAAAATGTTAGCATACCGGAATGTGGTATCCGATCCAATGTTTATGCCTGAACGTGGCAACCGATCCCATATTTATGCCGGAACGTGGCAACTGATCCCAGTTAGTTATGCCGGAACGTGCAACCGATCCCAGTTAGTTATGCCGAAATATGGTAACCGATCCCAGTTAGTTATGCCGGAACGTGGCAACCGATCTCAGTTAGTTATGCCGGAACGTGGCAACCGATCCCAGTTAGTTATGCCGAAACGTGGCAACCGATCCATTCAACACACTACAATCACAATCACAAGTATAATCTCAATAATCATACAATCAAGAAGGGATTCATGGCATACAGTTATTCGTTCATACTCATACAATTAGTGTGATCAACAATGCAACATTCACATACATACATGCATCATAATGAAGCAAGAATAAGCATATATCACACAATCATGAAATCACAACCATCACCTACCTCGAATCCAAGCTTGAATCCCCTAAGGCACTTGAATCATCCACTTCCAGATTCTTTCCGCTTGTTCTTATTCTACAAATAATCAATATAATACGGGAATCAATAAACAATCACTAATTACCTGAATTACTAACAATTATATGAACCCTAGATCAAACCCATGATCCCAATTATCCAAATTAGGGTTGTTTCCATCTATAACAAAACACTTCCCTATTGATAATTACCCATTCTATTACGTTATACGGATCGAAAAATGGATTTGGGGAGTGAAAAGCTTACCTTTAGCCTCAAGAATGGTGAAAAACGAGTAGGAGTCGCCTGGGTTCGTTCCTTAGCTCTAAAAGTTGAAAAGTGCATAATAAGGTCGTTTAGGGGTTTATTAATGACCTTAAGTCGCGTCGAGCCCGCCACAGTGACCACCACCCCGCTATAGTTGCACCGCCAGAGCGACCAAATGTAGCGCCAAAGCGGCTTACACGAAACAGGGAGCTATTTAAAGAACTCCAAAATCCCCATTTCACCACACGCCTCTAACCAACGACGCTCAAAAAATACCTTTCATGCTAAGATCGATTTTGGGAGTTCCTCCCACTCGAATTCAATTTCGTAAAGTCGTACGGGTTCTTTAACAAGTTATCTAACTACTCATGTAATCAAAATCATAATTAACCCACCTGATTATTACCAGATTTCCCTACACCTTAAAGACTCCGATTTCGTCCAAATCTAGACTAGGTTGGAAAAATCCAAATACTACAAAAAAAAAATCTGACCACAATTCTTTCTCCATTGACTTTTCCCTAACGACGGAATCAGATCGTTACATTAACAGGTATAAGCACACAGTTGGTCGTCAAAATGTCAACTTCAGTTGTGTGCTTATTTTTAAATTGAGTTGCTTGGCTTATTGGTTTAAGCATGGCAATTAAAGTACAAGGTCTAGGGTTCAGACCTTACAAACATCATTTTTTTTATTTCTGTTTTAATCTCAACTTATTTACTCATTTGAGGCTTTTGACATTTCGGATTAAGTAAATATATTTCGTAATCATATTTTAGTTATTTCATCTTCTATATTATATAAAAATATTTTTTAATTATTAAATTTCATCAAAAATATTTAGTTTTATATAATTA
>JAJOOH010007282.1:0-11140 GCA_029582605.1 Solanum gracilifrons | reverse complement strand
CATATTTGAATTGACACATTTCTTAACAAATAATAAATGTAATGATAATTTTATTTATATTACCCCTGATAATTACAAGTCATTCAAATATTAGAAAATGAATAGTATTTAATAATAAAGACAAAAGAGATATAAAATAATAAATTATCTCTTAATTTTTAAATGAATAAGTAAATATGAACATCTATTTTTAATATAGTAAACAAGAAAAATAAATAGAAAAAAATATTCGTTAGTTTTGCACATCTTTTCTAGTAAAAACAAATCTTGCCACATTGTAACTGGTGTTAGAAGCCATATTTCCTTAAAATGATGTAGTATATACCAACACTAATAGGTGGAAACAGATTATTTTTTTGAATTTTTTTAGGCTTAATTTGTTTTCTAGAGTTCAACTTGGAAAAAAATTAACAAATTTTATGGCTAACCACCCTCTTAATGTGAGGCATATTTCAACTAGAAGATTATATTCTTCTTTTGTTCAACTAAAAGGTTATCCTACCTACTTATTATACTTTCAAAGAGTCATAGAGCCATCTTTATCCTAGAAATATCAATTAATATTTTTTTTTCGCACAAAAAGTAGTTGTGTAGCATATTACTTCTTTTTACATATAATAACTATATGTTAACATTTCTCTCTTCATATATATAGTCTTTATATTTTAACTTTTTTAATGAAAATCACGATTTCATCATTATTCACGAATATCATAATCTTATATGGTACTTTTTTTGCCGAACTCTACTTGAAAAATATGACAAACATACTATAATATTTTGCATTTAATTTTTGCCTAACCATTAAATTTACAATAGAAGTAGGGTAGAAATATTTTTAAAAAAAATCAAAAAGAGTAAATAAAATACAAAATACTTTTGTGAAAAATATTAATTTTTTCATACACTACAAATAATTTAATGAAAAATCTATCCATGATATATGTTGCAATATTTGATTTTTTTGCACAATAAGAATTCAACCCAATTGAAAGACGAAGTTTCTAGTCTAGAAAAATAGAAATTGTAAACGAAAAAAGAATGGGCAGAAATATATTAGGGATAAGTAGCTTATTTATTGTATTAGCTTATGTGTGACTTGTTGACAGATGGAATGAACATTTTTAATTTACCAAAAGTAGATGAAGGGCTTTTCAAACAAATAGAGTATTAGAAATTTTCATGTTATTTCAATCCCAATACACAATACAGTAAAACCTCTCTAAATTAATATAGTCGGAATCATGAAATATTATTAATTTGTAGAGATATTATTTAATCGATAAATTAATAATTATTAATTTATAGAGTGTTTGAGATTCAACCTTGTGATGCTGGGATAATAAGAGTTTTCAAGATGTATTATCACAACCGATATTGTCGTAGGATATAAGAAGGCTATATATGAAGTGAGACATGAAATCGATCCACAAAAAAACAATGTTTTGGATGCTATTAATTTTGCAATTCCGGCTTGGACGATAAGTGTTCTGCAAGAGACAACAACAAATTGTTGTCGACACTACAAAATTTGTTCGGAGGATGAAATCTCAGAGAATTTGAATGAATCCAATTGTGAAAACGTCATTCATGAACTTGAGGTCATGATTAATAATCTTAGTTACCGCAATAAAATGGATGGCAATAACCTATTGGATTATCCAGGTGAAAATGATACATATTCAGAGATCCAGAGCTTAGAAGAAATTGTGGATACGATAAAAAACAATGTTGATGATTAAGTTGTAGATGATACAATACATTTGAAAACAGTTATGCGTAAGAAAACACCTATCCTATCCAGAACTCTTCACAATTTTATGGTATAGTTCGAAAAGATAACACCGGAACTTTTGGATGCAATAAGAAAAGTTAGAGATGAACTTCAACTAGATTTAAAATTTAACAAAAAATAAAACACAATAGAATCACATTTTATTAAATTGTCTTAGATATATTTGTACTTTTAAAAAATTATTAATTTATAATATTAATGGGACCATGTATTTATATAGGGATCTTCTGAAAATATATTATCTTATCGAAATAAGTGGATTTTTCAATTGGCCCAAGTCGGGACCAGAGGAAAATATTATGTTAGAGACAATATTAATTTACTGAGTATTAATTTAGTGAGGTTTTACTGTATATGAAACTTCAAAAGGCAACAATAAGAATATTTTTTTCTTACCTCAAACATTTTATTAATATAGTATACTCATTGAGTTTTTTTTCTCACCCAATGTCGCAGCCCGCATTAGAATCCTGACTAAATTTGAATCGTGCACAACATGACTCATTCGAGGTGATGCTCCTAACAGGATCTTCTTCATAAGCTCGAACTCGTTCGCGTACTGTAGTGTCCATTCGGGGTGGTGCTCCAAACAAAATTTTCTCCATACACTTGAACCCAAAACTTCTAGTAAAAAATAAAATAGTTTCATCACTGCACCACAACCAATGTTGGTTATCATTGAGTTGCATTATATAGTATATAGTGCACTAGATGAGTCTACTCCTCTCTTAATTTAGAGGTCTCAAATTCAAGTTTTGAGTATCAAAAGATTCTTGATAGAAAGTGCTATTGTCCTACTCAATGCGAATTCGAAATAATCAGACTCTAATACAAATATCAAACACTATTTGAGAAATCAAAACAAATAAAATGTAAAAATATAAAAGTAGGTAGGTAGTAGGTACCATAAAACATAAAAAGAAAAAGAAGGAGAGAATATCTGCCAACCAAGAGCTTACCCGTGTACAATAAATTGACAACGTTTTTGCCTCTTCTTCACTACTCTCATTTCTCATTCTTCTTCCTCAGCTTACAAGGTTAGCTTTTCAATTTTCTCTATTTTGGTGATAATATAGGGTTTTGTTGCTCTGTTTCTGTTATGGTTTTTGTATCCCAACTCACTTTGGGATTCAAACTCTATGGGTTCAACTAAGACTGAGCAACTGACTGGAATGAAAGTTGTGCTAAGTTAAACCATTTCCAAGTTAGTCGAAATTGTAGAATTGCTGTATATGCTAAGTTGTGATTTAGAGGGATGATTTGATTGCCTGATGAAAATCAGATGAAATGGGAAGACTTCAAATATTTTAAGAGCACTTTTGGAAATTTTGTTTCTTAATGACACTGGGAGAATTTCAGCCTTCTATGAATTTCAATTTTCTATTTGTTTTTGTGTTTTTAGTTGATCACATCATAATAGTACTACTCAATTTTTGTTTCACAGGAGATAAATTGGGAACACCATTATGGTTGGTAGACGTCATTTACCAGAAGATTTATTAGTGGATGTTCTATTAAGGTTGCCTGTGGAATCACTTGTGCGTTTCAAATGTGTGTGCAAACATTGGTATGCTCTCATCACAAGTCCAAGTTTTATAGAAATGCATTTTCATCACAAGCATAATCATGCCCGTCTCCTCATTTGTAACTTAACACTTATGGATAAATCAAAGTCCATTGCTTTTTCCTTGCTCCCTGCCAAAATAGTTCAAGGTGTTTCCCCTGAACAAAAAATTGTCCATCAGCTTCAGAGGGTCACTGATTTCATGTCCATTGCTGGGCCAGTTGATGGCCTATTCTTGGTGGAAAAAACAGTGTTTTTTGATGAAGACGATGTTGGCTTGGCTTTGTGGAATCCTGCCACCAGGGAGTTCTGGCCTCTGCCTCCTGTGTCCTTTGAGCCTCAGCCATTCAAAGATCATGATAATCAGTTTGCATTGGGGTTTGACCCGTTGACTCGAGATTATAAGGTTCTATGTATTCGAACATTTTGGGATGACTGGGGACTGGGCGTTTCCCCTAATTGCTTTGTTAGTGTCTATTCCTTACGCAACAACTCATGGAAGAACCTGAGACCTGATTTCCCTGACTGTTGTAACTTACACGAGCCCATTGGTGCTACACATCTCAACGGGGTATATTATTGGGTCTCTGGGTGTCTAGACAATATCTTCCGCATATGCTCGTTTGATATGGGCAGCGAACAATTTGGGGAGATGCAAGGCCCGGATATCCCAAAGGCACAGTGGGGAAAGCTTATGTTGCATGGTGACTCGCTTGCTATCTTAGTTGGTGATCCTGGTAAACCAATGACATCCATATATGATGTGTGGGCGATGAACCTAGAGGGTAGTTGGACCAAAGTTCTTAGTGTTCAACCTCAAATAGTTGCTCATTGGCCTCGCAGCGTCTGGGAGGATGATAAGATGATTTTCGAAATCACAGAAACTTCACAGTTGGTATTATATGACCCTACAACAAGACAAGTTATAGATCTTGGCTTTCAGCTGGACCTAATCATGGGTCGCTCTTGGGTTTTCAATTACAAGGAGAGCCTAGTTCAAATAAAGAGAAAAAATGACAGCCAGGGCAAAGATAATGTTGTCTAGCAAATTGAACAACCTTATTAGGGGTGCAGACCATTAATCCCTATTCGGATTAATAGGTCTGGTACAGTGGATGGTTGGTTATTGTATCTATTTAAACATCAATATGAATTTGTTTTTGGTTTTTACAGTTTGTTTATCTGTTTTGAATATGTACATGAATGTGCCATGTTCTGCCTATGTTAATATAGAGGCATTTGGCGGCTAAGCGTACTTAACTGCTTAAGTTGTGTTATTACAATGAAAATCGTTACATTAAACGAAGCATGTTGGGTCCGTGTAGTATTTATATAAGCCGCTAAGGAGTAAGAACACTACATTAACGAAGTTATTATACACAATGTTATCTGAGTTGTACACCAAATTTTGGCATATTTTGGCCTATAGTTGTGATACAGTGTCATGTCCGTATGCATATATCTTTACGGAATGACGTTGGTCATTGTAAAACTTGGCAATCAACACTTGATTTGTCATTACACTGTATTTTCAATCCTCTTCCTCACTTTGTTTTGCTCTGTTTAATTTTCTCTGTGTTGTTTTTGCTTCAGTTCCTGATATTGGCGTTGCATAATACTCTCTTCAAAGGTGAGACTTACTTCTGCTGATATTTCTTATAGGTCGTTATTGTAACACCCCAGAAAAGTTTTGAGCTAAGACTTAAACCATCCTTTGTTGTGCGTAGGATTTTACCGAGGAATTTAAAATTTCTTAAGTGTTAAGTTCACTAGATGTAGCACCTTGAGTTCGAAAAATAATCGAATTGGAAATAGCGAAATCTGAAATTTTGCAAGTTAAGCTAAGTATGAGTTTTGGGTCAACTTCAAACGATCATAACTCCTAGGTCAGGATGAGTTAGGTGTGCTACTAGATACCGTAGGAAAGATCTTTGAATTATCTTTCCAACGCCACCGAGTTTACTAAGTTTCAAGTTCGGATGAGTGAGATATGACCTTTTGAAGTTAGGCTGCCCAGTTAAGGAAAGTCAAAATCGGAAATAGTGAGGGATATTTTGGTCTTTTCCTTATCCAATCAGATTTAATTCGTTTTTAGTAAGGTTTTAAGGGTGTAATCCTATTAGGTTCAGTTTTATAATCCTAAAATTAGCCTAGGGTTTTAGTTGAGAGTTCAAGAAGAGAAAAGAGGAGAAAAGAGGAGATGATCAAAGTGTTCGTCGAGAGTCTTGCGTTTTGTTGCGGATTTTCGCCATGAGTTTAATCCCTAAGAGGTATGTAAGCTTTCTTAGTGTTGGGTTTGTTCACCCACATGCCAAACATATTATTTTCAGCGAAGTTTCATTCTCAAAAAGTTGAAGGATTTAAGTTCTTGATAGGTGTTCTTGAAGTTCTTTCTAAATCCTGTTGTGTTGGGTTTTTGATGATTTCTTGAGATCAAAGTGAGTGTTTTAAGGGCTTTATTGAGTAGATTAGAGTGTACTTATGTTAAGTAATTGATTCTAAGTGATTGGGGAAGAAATCGTTCGATTCTAGGCGAGTTAGGGTGAGAAAACGACCAAAGAAATTCGTCACGTTTTCTGGGTTGGGGCATGGCGTGTCGCGCTGGCCAGAGCGCCCCAAAGTAGGCTCTAAATGTTAGGGGCTGGCGCTCCGCGCCACCCATAGCCCCAGGGTCGCCTTCCCGTCCAGTTTGCAATCGGTTGCTCCGTTTGAGTTCTTTCGAAGGGTACCTTCAATCTTTTTCGAACTCTAAGCTACTTCTAAACACCTAAAATCATTCCTAACATGATCATAACCTTGAATTCATAATTCAAATTCAAGGTAGAGTTAAGAGTTAAGTTTTGAGAATTCCTTCGAACATTTTAAGAAAGTCCCTTTGAGTTCTTTTGAGGAGTCTTCTACAACTTCTAGTAACTTGTTTCAAGACTCAAGTAAGTGAGAATGAGAGTGAGGAGAATGTATTCATGAGTCTACACTATCACCTAGATTCTTCATATAGTGAACCATAACTCTTGAATTCATAATTCACATTCAAGAGAGAGTTAATAGTAGAGTTCAAGAAAGTTTTTGAGTTCAATTGTGAATCCTTTGAGATCAACTATCGATTTAAACTAAGTTTTGAGGAAGTAAGTCAGAGAATAAGAAGAGTCATATACATGAGTTCCATACAGTTATGTAGACCATCGAGTCGAGTTGTTTCATGCCCACAATTTCGCATGTACTTCGTAAGTTGAGCATCTTTCAGAAAAGTGGTATCTTCAAGTTCTAAGCCTTTAAGTGTTGAGTTCCTAATCCCTTTTGAGAAGTATCTTTGAGTCCTTGAGTTGAATATTTCATGCTCATAATTCCGCATGAATATTATAAGTCGAACAGTCTTGAGATGAGAAGTATCTTTGAGTCATTGAGTTGAGTAGTTCATGCTAATAATTCCGCATGAACAGGAGATTCGTTGATACATCCGGGAGTTCGAGTTATCTATGGTGAGCCTCCTTGCTTACGGAGGATTTCATTTACCTTTCAGTTATATCAGTTGTTAGGATGTCGTGGGTCTTGTCCCGACTTTCATCTTTATCAGTTAGAGGCTTCATAGATAGTTTATATAGTTGAGAAGTCTGTATCATTTATTTTATTAAATGTTTTAAAGACTTAAGATGCCTATTTTATGGCGAGTTGAACTATTTATTTTATATTGTGTTTTCTTTTGAGTTAAAGCTTTGTATTTAAGTTTCATGAATATATTTTTTTCCAGTTTTTAAGCTTTGTATGCTTTAGTTAGTTTTCCGCTTGAAGTCAGCCAGGATGAGGGTTCGCTTGGGGACCAGCAATGGTTCTCGAGTGCCGGCCACATCCAAGGTGTAGGATCGGGTCGTGACAGTTATCATCTTTAAAGCTTTTCTTATGGGGCTTTCTGTTTTTCTTTACGGAAAAGGGTTATATTTACCCTTGTACTATCCGAAATAGTTTAAATATGCCCTTCGTTATACTTTTGGGCCAAATATACCCTTATCGTTATACTTTGGGCCAAATATACCCCTCATCCGTTAAATATTTGAATCTCAATCTTAGAATAGACAGGTGGAGGGTTGAGATTGATTTGAAGGACCGTATTTTTTTGTCTCAGCCAACACCCACACTTTCTTGCCCAAACCCATTTATAAACAAACAAAAGCACAACGAGTTGTTTGTAAAAAATATTTAGCTTCCTGCATTACATGAAAATTGGTTTATATAATTAATGTTTTCATTTATTTTGCCTATCAAAAATATAAAATATTGGAAAAAAAGTTGCAATTTTTTTAAAAATAGTTTACTGTGTGTTGTTCTTATTGAATAAGCAAATAAAAGCACAATTCTTTCAACGAATTGTTTGGGTTTGATTCTAAAATTTGTGAAAGTTTAATTAATGTGGTTCTTGAAATTTGATTGATTTGGATTGACGCGCTAAACATATAAACCACATTGGGTGGAGAAGTTGGAAACGAAATTGTTGGTTCTTTGACCTTCAAATTTGTGGCCGAATTACTTTTAAAGTTTGTGATAGGAAGTTGTTGTAAATCAATGGATTATTGAAAATTATTTGGATTATTCTTTTTTAAGTTGAGATTTTCTCTTGCTTAGTATGATTCAGCTGAATTCAATTTTAGATGTTGTCTAGCACAAAAAGATATGATCCTTCAAGCTAATCACAACCCTTCACTTTTCTATTCTAAGATTGGGATTCAAAGTTTTAACGGATGAGGGGTATATTTGGCTCAAAGTATAACGGTAAGGGTATATTTGGCCCAAAAGTATAACGAAGGACATATTTAAACTATTTCGAATAGGACAGCGGTAAATATGACCCTTTTCCGTTTTCTTTATATGGTTCTATTTTAGTTGATTATATGAATCTATAGTACAAATAATTTAAAAAGCGATCAACAACTGTTATTGTGTTTGTGGGACAAATGCCATGAATAGATTCTCTTGTTAAAGGGGGTTAACGGAAAAGGGTGAATTTGATCTTGGACTTTGTGAATGGTATAAATTTGTCGTTTAGCTGCTGCCATTAACCCATAAAGGCAAAAATTGAGGCACTTTGGTAACACACGGGTAGGAATGAGACACTTTTTTATGGGAGGGCAGAATTATTCCATTGGCGTAGTCTAGGCATTTGAGTCCTAGACTGGTGATTCTGATATTTTATTCTTTAATGTAGGTTTCACTTCCACTTCAGAATTTAGAAGTGTTTATGGCAAGCAAAAAATCATCAATTTCAATAGCAGAGGCCTCCACATTGCCAAGTTTTCTATCGCTTCAAGCTCTCCTTCAAACCAACTTTGAACAAGTCTAAGTTGCGCTTGTTTTTTTTTTTTTTTTAAGACAAGGGAAACCCACAGCCGCTACCCTTTGGGTGCGCACAGGGTAAACCCCCACTTCTATGCAATAGCTCGCAAACCACATAGGAAAGGTAACCCACACTAGGCAAACCTGATGCGACGAGCTCGACCCAGAAGGAAAACCCCTTGCTTTCGCTGGCAAGGGGTTTTGAACTTGAGACCTCCAACATGGAAGTCCCAAGCTCAAACCACTGGGCCACCCCGAAGGGTTAAGTTGCGCTTGTGCCAAACGGTAAATTCTGTTGCCAATTTTTTTGAAGTGAATATACGCTAATATCATTAGCAGCTGGACCCTTTATCCATATTGTCAAGATAGGACTGAAAGAGAGGGACTAAAAGTAAGACATATAATACAGATGAACAACATCTCATTTCTAAATTTTTGACAGGTTGAAGAGAGAGAAAAAGAGATGCACCAACTAATCATAAATAAAAATGACAAGAGTATATCTGAGATGTTACAAACTTTGAAGGAGAAAAATAATAGCTCGATGCACAAAGTGATAAACGGGTTCTTCTAGATTATTATTCATAGAAATTCTCTTTGTTATTTAGGCTGCCCATTAAAAACATTTCGGATAAGCTGGTGTAAAAGAACTATCTACTTACATCTCTTTGTATATATTTTGACCTTTGATTTACCTACAAAATGATGGTTAAAGGAAAAAACTGAACGCCTGTATATATATATTTTGGATGACCGTGGTATCCAGGCCATCCTACTAGCAACATGTACCAGCCTAATATATATATATATATATATTTGGATGACTGTGGTGTCAAGGCCATCCTACCAGCAACATGTACCAGGTAACTCTGTCCATCAATGCTAGAACAAATGGAAAGAATCACCTAGTGTTTTTTGTCTCCACTGAGTTCTAAACTTGAGCTCAACCGCTTCATTGATCACTAGGCTACACCTGTGGGTGCCTGTTTAGTGGGTGTATATATATATCCTTTTGTAAATTTCTTTTTTCTGTGTTTGCTAAAAGCTTTTTATATATTTTATTTGATCTATCATTTTGAATTAATAAAATAATGATATTCGTATGATAAAGAGATAATGGAGAAAATCTCCTTGTATTTTCCTAGAGTGAGCTATTTGCAAATATACAAGTACAAATTTATCTAAGGAAACAAAATCATAAAATCCTTAAATATTTCTACCTATGATCGTGGTATGTATATTATATTAAGATGTACCTATATACATTATCTAATACTCCCTCTCAAGTTGGAGCATAAATATTAATCATGCCCAACTTGTTACAAAGATATTCCACCCGGTTCCATTTAAAGCCTTCGTGAAAATATCAGTCAATTGCTCTCCTATCTTCACATAGCCATTAGAAATCATATTCTCTTGAATCTTCTCACGGACAAAGTGATAATCGACCTCAATATGTTTTGTTTTCTCATGATGCATTGGATTTAAGGCATTGTGTAGAGCAGCCTGATTGTCACACCAAGCCCGAGTACTACGCTTTAGACCATGTAGAGATTTTTTGTGATAACAAACTTTTTCATACTCCCCTTAGCAACAAAATAAGGTGTTTGCTTCATATGCACCTCTTCAAAGAGATCACTATGATGGAGCACATTCTTGATATTTAACTGATGTTAGGGATAATACTGAGTAGTAGCCAAGGAAATAAACAAACGGTCATAGGTGAGCTTGGCTATTGAGGAGAAATAATCCACCCCTTAAGTCTGAGTATAGACTTTAGCCACAAGTCTCGCCTTAAGTCTTGCGATAGAGCTATCAAGACTAACTGACTGCAAAAACCCACTTGCATCCTATCGTCTTTTTTCTTTTGGGTAAATCCACCTAATCCTATGAGTGATTCTTATCTAAAGAATGTATCTCCTCAAGCATTGCATCATGTCATTCAGGATGATTCAAGCTTTCCTTCACTGTTCAGTTACTGAGATGGGTCTATAAAGGAAATCAAGCAACTAGATGCATAAGATAAGTGATCATAAGAAAAAAAATTAGCAATGAAATATGTAGATTTGTACTGACGTGTACTTTTCGAAGAGCAATAGTGGAGGAGGATCTGATGATGAAGGAATTGATGTAGGAGATTTATAATCGATTTCTCGATTTCTTCAGTAAACTTGAACAATTGGCCATTGTGCTGACAAATATGGAGAAAATGTAGAATGCTCAATAGAAGAACTAAGAGATAGAGGAACTGTCACGCCCCGAGCCTACACCCTGGGCGGGACCGGCACCCGGAGACCATTTCTGGCCCCCAAGCGAACCGTTGGCCTGGCTTTCTTAACTCAGCGGAAACCTCAACAAAATAACTCGATGCAATGCAATATTACAAAACAACTTAACTTATAAAATATGGCCATAAAGGCAACTCGAATCTCAAAATAGAATATTTGCATATATAT
>JAJOOH010007278.1:0-13394 GCA_029582605.1 Solanum gracilifrons | reverse complement strand
CATAATTACTATGGACTTTAGGAAATTTATTTCCATTTTAACCTTCAAAAAGATAATCAACAACAATAACAATAACAAATTTAGTATAACTCCACAAGAAGAGATTTTAGGAGGTCAAATATATGTAGATCTTATCTTTATCCTTATGACATAAAAGAGGTTATTTTTGATAAATTGTCAACTCGAAAATATATATTACTTATTTAGTTTGAAAGAAGTGCAAGAGTAAAAATTATGATAAAAACATTGAAAAGTGAAAGCACAATTAAATAGATGCTTCCGACTAGAACTATGCTCTATCACTAAAAGGAAAGAAAATACTTAACTATCCGCTAATTGTCTAATCTAATCCTCAACCTCCATACTTTCTTATGTAAAGTCCTATCTTTGATGAGTTGAATATATGTCATGTTCTGTTTAATACGTTGTCCCCCAATTTTTCTTTGATCTATCTTATTTCAAAGTTATTACTGTCAACCTCTCGCATCTCTTATACTACTCTTCACACACTTTAATTATCTCTTTCTTAATTTTCTAATCTTATCATTCCTAATACGTTACACATGGAATTTTTTAACTGATCACACCACCCCCATACAACACACTTCATCTAACCACCCTCTGTAATTTTATTTTATTTTAAAATCCTTTTCATTTTTTTGGTTGGTGAATGAAGAGAAAAAATTAAGCAAGAAACTGGACATACCCAAATAAAAATCTTGATTTTCGATCAGGGCTTTCGACAAGAAGCAGGCGGGAGCAGAAATTGATAAGGAATTAAGGAAATGGCTATGGTTTCTAACACTAACTCATTCTTAAAGGTATGAATCAAACTCTGTAATCTCCCTCTTTTTGTTGCTGTTAAGCGTGTGGGTTTTTGATAATATTAGTAAAATTGCAGTCACAGAGGCACCAAGTTTACTGCAGAAAGAAGGAGAAAGATAAGAGTCAAAATCCCCAACCCTATAAAGTCATTGAAATTTCACCTCCTCCCAAGAACCTTGGCATACGTTGCCTCCCCTCTGTAAGCATCATTTTCTCAAACCAATTTTTGCTTTTTGTGTTTGATGTAATGCTTATAGGCTCGAATGCTCAGTTAATTGATTGATTGGTGTTATAGGGTCAGATGTCTGAGGGTCTATCGAAAACAGCCCCTCTACCTTCCAAGGTAGGGGTAAGGTCTGCCTACACACTACCCTCCCCTGACCCCACTTGTGGGATTACATCGAGTATGTTGTTGGTGTTGTAGTTATAAGGTCAAATGTCATCTTACTTTTACTGGGAAGATTATAAAAGAGCTTTCTTTACTTTGGAATTCTTGTCATTTGATTGAATTAGAAATGTGGAGAGTAATTTCTTGGTTGGATAAACAAACCCAACCGGTGATTTCCAACAAGTAATTCATTTGGGGTTTTATGTATTTGTGCTCAATATGCTGGTTCCAATTTCATTTCTTTATGGAGTTAACAAACTTGGTTGATTGGCTTTTGTTGAATGTCTTAAATTTTTTTAATGGCATTCTTTTGGTCACGTTTTGGGATTAGTTCATGTTCCTTATACGTTTATATGGGTGTTAACATCCTCAACTCCAAATTAGTTAGTGTCAGCTTTATGTACCTGCGGATACATTAGCTAAGAGAAGTGTCAACAATATGAATCCTCTATGTTCGTTACGCTATATTTGGGTTGATTTCCTTGCAAATACCTGTACTGTGGTTAGAGCAAATTTTGTGCGAATGTCCCCGCAGGATTTGCTGGTTTGATCTAGACTGTAGTTGTGCCTCATAAGTCATAGCATATGAGCTACACTAGAATTAAGGATGGTAGTTTGGGAACTCTTTGATATTATAGCTTAAAGACATCATCTCTATGGACCACTAAGCTTATAACACTCTTGGTACTAACAGTGCTTGTAGTTTTGCTTACAAAGAACCAAAACTAAGAGGGAAAATTTTCAAGTGAAAATCTGTCTTCTTGCTGGATGCTGAGTAATGGGTGAATTTCCATGCATGACATCAGAAAAAGGGCAGATGTTTGAAGGCGCACTAGTTGGCTTCCTGTGATAGTGTCTCACATTCCATACCTACTTGAATATAGACGCTGGTCTATTGATGGCAAATGGTTTAATGTGAGATCTGTTAGAATTAGATACCTTCACATATGTTAGACCTGTATAAATGACTAAATATGTCCAAAGCTGCAGTTCTTTGTTATTTATTGATGAAGGGGTGAGTATAACTTGGTCGAAGTTTGTGACTCCTGCAACTTGGCGACACTAGACTTATGTATAAATCTCTTTTGAGTATTCTTTGTGTTGGTTGTGGATAACCTGAGCATTATGCCTTTGCATGAATTTCTGAGATCATGTTCGCAAAGCACTCAACTAGGTTATGGTATTCATGCCAACCATTTACGATTTCCTTTGCCTAAAACTTGACCTGATTCAGATCACAGTTGTGTTGCCAATCTTTTACGATTCCCTTCACCTAAAACTTGACCTGATTCAGTTCACAGTCGTCAAGTTGACCAAGTTTTGGTTTCATTTTCAACATGATTTTTGCAATTTTCCAGAATAAAATGTATATAAAAACCGCAGATACCAACATTTCAATACAATTTTTAAGAATAAGATGATGTTTAGTCTTTATTTTCGAAAATCATGTTCAAAGAAAAAAATGTTTGACTTTTCGAGAAGTAGGGAATAAAGGGATATATTAAAATTACTATAGAAGATATATGGTCTTCCCGCCCTAGGAGTAGCACAAAAAGAGGGATTAGCATTATTGACCCAGTGATAAAGCGCTAACACCTTCCTCGTTGGCTCTCCGCGCACTGGGAAAAGGCTGACACGAAGGGAAACCGGCCACTAGTTACAAAGCTCCGATAAGGTATCGAGAGGGCTATCACAGTCAGGTGAAAGCTTTCTTCCTTCTTTCCTTCCTTCTAATTCATAATTTCCTTTTGCAAGGATTGCAATTTGAGAAAAAGCACAGAACAGAACAGAACACAACACAACAGAGGTAGAAAATAGAGAAAGCAGTATATTGTAGTTGTGGACTAGTGCAGCCACTTAAGCAGAGAAGTGGAGCTTACCACTGATAGGGAAGTGTAAAATTTGTGGTGAAACATCATTGGCGGGATATGTAAAGAATTGCTGACTTAGGTTTAAGTTAGCATTTCTACTTTGAGTATAGTCACTAAGCTAACGATTTGTTACAGTAAAGTTTACTTAACCATGAGGTCTCGGGTTCAATTCCCAATGGAGGTAAAAAACACTTGGTGAAGCTAGTGGATGGAGTTACCCAGTACCTGTGCTTGTGCTGGTGGAAACAGCAGGTACCTCGTGGAAGTAATCAAGCTAAAGTTGATCCAAATACCCCGGTTATAAAATAACAAACAAAAAAAAGGTAGTTTTGTGACTTTTAGTGTTACAAATAGTTAGTTTAGTGACTTTACCTTAACAAAAATAGTTTTGTGACTTGAGTGTTATGAAGAGTAGGTTAGTGATGGTAGGTGAAATTAACCCGACTCGTTTGTTGTTGAAAAGGTAAAGTTGGGCTGCTACTTTATTCAAGGGCCCACAGTTAGCAAGTTTTTGCTTTAGCTCTAGATCGTAGAATTGAAAGGTAGATGCCTGATATGCTTGACTTCCAGTGCTAGGGTCGTTGTGTCTGCATTAGCACACTTGCCTAAAGCATTTGTACTTTTATTCAAGCCTTAACGTGTTACTAGCCGATGATATTTTCTGTTTAGGATGTGAAGGCTGAAGCTTCTTTAATTCTATTATTGATCTGTCTTTTATTCATCTGCTGGTTTCTTTTGGGCCCCTTTAGCTGGTCCTTCATTCAGAGCCAGTCATAGGAAGCTGTATATGATAGGTGTGTGTCAGAACAATTATTCTCCTGAACTTTTTCCCTGAATCAAGTTTCAGAATGGTAATGATGGCATCATAATTATCCCCATGACTGAACGAATCCTATGGGAGAACTAGGGAAGGAAGCAATATGATATTGTTCCATAGTGAAGCTCCAATTTTGGAAAGTTGAATGCCCCGGGTTCGGGGAGTGGGGGGGAGGGAACCATGTATCCTGCATTAAGCACAAACAGGATGAAGTCCCATCAAAGGCTAGGTCATGTGTGTGGTGTGCAAGACGAAGGTATATGACATTAAGAGGGATGATCTTCCTATTTCTTTTTGCTAGAAGCAAATTTTGAGCTCTGAGGTTCCTTTTTGAAGATGAACAAACCTCTACTATAAAAAATTACAGGTGTTCCCTACTGTTGATAAAATTATTTACCTTATAAAAAAATACAAACCTCTATTATCATTCATCCTAGAATTGGCTGTACTTGTTCTGTTCTTGCAGAGAACAGAAAAAATAAATCACTTGGTTTGTCCCTTTGGGGACATCCGATAAAATTGTAAATCTATCACAGGGTTCAATGGTTCAACGTTAAAACCTAAAAGTGATTAGTTGCTCTGAATTCTCAACTGGCTGAATGTAATGTCATCAAGCTCTTTGTGCATTTAAAGTTCATGATCCTGCTTACTTGTGAACTCTTTTTATTTGTTATTCATTACCTTTTTGGTTCACCCAGAAAGATAAATGTAGAAACATAGGTCGTCTGTCAGAAAATACAGTCAATAAGAAGTGATTTACCTGTTCATGCAACCACGATTATATTATTCATGGTGTTTACACACTTTATTGGCAGTTTCATTAAGAGTTAGAACTACTCATAAAGCTTGTGCTTTTCGTGTTCCAATGTAATACTCACATCTTAGCTTGACGTGAAACTAAGCTAGCCACACACACTGCATCAGATGCTTTTCATATATCCAACATTCATGCCATACAAAAGACATGTGACCTTTCTGTCATGTTTCCAATAATGCTTCACTAATTCAT
This sequence comes from Solanum gracilifrons, assembly GCA_029582605.1. Classification (NCBI taxonomy): domain Eukaryota; kingdom Viridiplantae; phylum Streptophyta; class Magnoliopsida; order Solanales; family Solanaceae; genus Solanum; species Solanum gracilifrons. The sequence goes on along the minus strand of JAJOOH010007278.1, from coordinate 8,484 downwards.
TGAAACTGGCTACATGCATAGGGCCTACATAAGATTTTTGAATTGACAGACGTCCAACAATGCCTTTCGCAATTGGGGCATAGTGTTTTATGGTGTCTGGTCTAATAGAAAGTTAATTTCAATGACAGAACTTGCAGTGTGGAGAAAGTGTAACCATTGAAGGCCGAGCTTACACCATTTCAGCTGTAACTCATCGTTATCAGCTTCGTAAAGGGAAATACGAGCCTAGTGAGAAGAGGCTTGATGTGTTGTCTACTGGAAGATACATCTTAAATTTGTACTTAGAAAATTTGCTAGAACAATCTTGACTATGATGTAGATTACTCCTTTTCCCTTCATCTTTATGTATAATACATTATGAAATACAACTTCATTCAATTGCCTGTGTCAAATGAGCTCGTTTGATATATTTTTGCTTGCAGTATGTCTCAATCATACATCATATCTCAACAGATACGAAAGAGCGTAAGATTTCTTTCGATCTTAGTGGTATCAGGTATTCAGTGAAATAGTCGAACTGGCTTAAACACTACTGTTTCCAAGTACATAAAAACAAAGGAGAATGTTACCATAGAGGGGAATTTTTTTTATAAAAAGAAGGGAATTGGTACTAAATTTATGTTGTTGATGGTAATGGAAAGTTTCCTACATTGAAGAGCTTATGGTGGTGAATGATATGGGGGAATAAAGACTCTCATTACAATGACAATGATGATTGGGTAAAAGCATAAAGCATGTATAGTTGATTGCAGACAAAAGGCCCCCAAGATAGCAAGTACTGTCTCACTATCTTTTTCTGCCACGTGTCATTACAACATTTATTCAAGCAAATTATTATTTACACTATGTATGAAGCAGACTCTTTTCTTCTCCATACAATATAGGCTATCGACTGATTGACCCCCTTTTGAATTTTCAGCCACAAATATATAGTTGCATATACAACTTGTCCAAAATAAAGCTCATGAGGGAATGATGGGAGTTATGTTGTTTATCCTCCCTACATAATCCTTCGAATTTCAATGATCAGACTAATTCACTAATTAAGAAAATTATCTATCGAAAAGTTCTTGTTCATTGGAGTTGAAATTTGTGACATTGATTTAAGGGTAACTAAATAATAATAATAATAATATATTCAATGTAATTTAACAAAATGAGATTTAGTAAAGATAGATTATACACATATCTTAACTCTCATCTAACTCAGAAGTAGAGAAATTGTTTTCTATAGATAGGGGTGAAATGAAATTTTTTTCTTTGTTTTCAGTGATTATTATTCCCAAGTGAAGGATGCATTGCCATTGACCTATGCTTTATAAAAAATTAATTTCTAAAACAGAGCAATTTAACTGTACAATATTTTGTTGTGTTAGTTTATGCATTAAGTACTTTTGGCGTATACATTAATGGAGTAATAATAATAATAAAAGAATATAATAATTAAAAGAACACGACAGGCGGTCCACATGCGACGGTTCCGGTTCACGTGCGTGCACATGTAATACCCCTTTCCCTGTCCCGGTTCAACTTTGGTGCCTCTTATCATCCCATGCATATAATTATTTATAGTACATTAATACTACTATTACTTTACTAAATTTAGTGCAATTTTGTAATCTAATCTACCATTCATAACTAGTACTAGTACTATTACTATTACTATATGTCAAATTTAACTTTTCCATTAACAACTTACACATTTCCCGATTCACCAATCAGGAGAAGGATAATGAAAAAAATATTTTATTTAATTTGTTCATGAGGAACTTAAAATTAATATGAATTTTGAATTGAATAAGTATATACATATGTGTGTGTTTTTTCATCTATATTTATATTTAACTCAGTTGTGTTGGATGTGTTACACATGATGAATTAAAATTTTCATTTGTTAGTTGAAGATACATGTTTTAGTAGCATATAGTTATGTTTATGCTGATATGACAAGGCAAGAATGTGCAATTTTTCTTAAGAGAAAATAAAGCATAAAGGGAAAAGTCTCATTAATAGTTAAAAGTCAACCCAATAAAAAAATATCATTCTAATAAAATTGGAATTTACCCAATCTTGAAAATATATGATTGGCATTTAGGAGGAAGGTAAAAACTATATTTTCTTTTCAAAATTGAAACTTTACACTTTTAAGTGATTGATATACGATTAAATTGCAATTATAAAAGCTTGATTATCGTGAGATATTAGCCTGATCACAAACTTAAAGTTAGTAAATGTAAAAGCAATATGCGTCATAAGATTATCACAGTTTTTTTAAAAACAATTTGGACCTTAATTCCAATCATATCAATTGTAGAAATTAAATCATAATCTAAAAGAATTTCCTTCGAATATAGTTCAAATAAGGGGAAAAAGTGATTATGGATTATTAAAAGTTGAAAAGTATATAACAAAGCCAATAAATGTTACTTAGTAGCTTGTTTACCCACGTAATTCGTAGCTTGGAAATATGCACAACCAAATAGCTTCCTTTGAATTGCTTTGACCTTCAAGCCACACAAGTCAAACACGTCATTACTAAGAGATGATTTGCTACGTCAATTAAATTATTTTTGGACCAATTTATTCCATTGAGATCTGTATAAATTTATTTTAAATATTATGGTTAGTTAACGATATAAATTTATCTCGATATCTTTCACCTTATTTCGCTTACAAAACAATCCCTAATTCCTAATGTTACATCCTCCATTCATGTTTGACTTGATACATTTATTGTTGAAAAATGAAATTAAGATACTTTAACAATAAAAGTAAAATAGGTACTTCATAAAATAATAAATTATTTTTTAAACTGAACAAGTTAAAATAAATAAATATTTTTTAATATAATAATTGACAAAATAAAAGTGGATGATTCAATGTGAAGAAACAGTCGCTTTGTTCACCAGAATTTTCTTACCTTTTTATTTTTGTTTTAAAATTAAATGACATATAAGTATTATTATAGTATTAAAAGTTAAGATCGTGTATTATTTAATTTTTGAAATAGCTTTTACTCAAATTTAGTTTCTAACAAATATGTCATATAATGTCAAAACTTGGAGCAATATGCAAAAATGTGATAAACGACTATTCTTGGGACAGTTTTTTTGTACATATGTATATATTTTCAAGTCTCTTTATTCATCTTATCTTATCATATTATTGATTGATTGATAAACAATAATTGAAGTGATTCTATTTTTCCATTGACACCTATGCTTTCAATTGGGTAACGTACCTGGAATTTATTGTATATTTCAAATTAGAATTTTGAATTTTTAAATTCTCAACCTATTTAATGAAAACATGCCTTTTCACTTGCATGTAATTCAGAGGTTCTGTCACACTCAAAATATCTGCAGTAACTACCCGTCACTCTGAGTAAAAAGAATTCAGCAGTAATTAAAAAATAATTTTTACTTATTCAATTTAAATAATTCAAAAATAATTTACCATTTTGTAAAATATTATACATTGCACTTCAAAAAGTTTGTTGCTTTTGAAATAGATCAAAATAATATAAATTGTAAAAAATGTACTTTCAAGTTATACATTTTCTATTCTCACAGTTACGGTTAATAAATATCGATAAAAAAAAATTTATTTTCGATAAATTTAAAGAATTAAAATTACTTAGATAATATTTAAGGGACTATTTAAATATACTACAAAAGATAAAAGATCATTTTTATCATTTTATCCCAAGAATTATATTAAACTTTCAATTTATTTGGCTTGATCTGATTATAAGTGTCAAATTAACTTGTATTTAGAGTGAATTGTCAAATTTGAATGAAATCTTCTATTTTTTCTATCTATTTAAAAAATTGCATAAAAATATTAATACTATAAGTAATAATAGTCAATGATTAAAAGTAAGTAATTATTAGTAAAAAAAATTACGATCCTTTCACTGTGTATATAGTAAAATAAGACAAATGAATTGAAACAGAAAAATATTTGTTTTTTGTTTTCGTAGTTTACAGGAAGAAAAGAAGCATCGTATAGGATTACAATATAAGCGTTTACGAAAAGGTGAAGATGAAGGAGAAAACAGAGTAAAAATATAGAAAGAGAGAGAGAGAGAAATCTCATGTATCAATTCCTCACTAAGCTTTTCATTTGCCTTTTTGCTTTGTTTGTTATGAGTTTTGTTTGATTGATTCATTTACTCTGTTTCTCTATCCTTTATTCGAAATAATTAGATTACTCAGTCACTCACATCTATTAGACTCTTTTTATTGTTACGATCGGATCTGAAAAGGGGAGAGGACCCAGAAAGAAAAAGGTGCAAAGCTGTTTCCCTTTTTAAGCGGAAAGGGTCTCAATAATCATGGATCATCATTCGTTTTTCTCCATTTGATTATCAGGTGATTTCAACAACCTATTACTCTCTCTGTTCACTTTTTTTTTTTTTTTTTTTGATTTATTTGTGGATATACAACTTTCTGTTGATCCTTTGGAGGAATTGTATGATCATTTTATTCTGATTAGTTCTGTGACTTTACTGTTATTCTATGTAAAGTTTTGTAATCAATGCTGCTGCTGCATTATGAGATGATGGAATCAATTCATGTAAAAAATTATTCAAACTTTAGTTGAAAATTGTGAAATTTGAAAAAAGTACTTAATTTTGTTTTCAAAATGGAAATTGGAGTTATATATGACCGTGAATACAAGTTGGACTTGTTTTTGAATTTTGTGACTAATTTGGAGTGAATAACTTTTTTGGTATTTTTCAAATTCCTGGATGAAGTTGAATTCCGGATTTTTTCAGAATTTTATGTTTCCAGAATTCAACTCCGGAAAAAAGTATTCATGGTCAAACTGTTAAGTAGCTAATTTTTCTTCACTTTTAATTGTGTAATGGCAGAGTTTACACCAAAGAATACAATGGAGTCTCTTGTTGATGGAATCAGTTCCTTGCCAAATGTTCACAATTCATTCGCTGCGGTCGAGTGCAATACATCTTTGGCCTCCAAGATAAGTCATCCTCCTTTGATGAAACAATCCGAAAACAAAGAGTCATCTATCTCATATCCAATAGCAATGGACCTTGGTTCCAACACAGCTCATACTCAAACCGGATCAGTGACTGGTTCAAAGCATTTTGAAGCAAATGAAGATACTGTAAATCAATTAGCAGAAGGTTGTTCAGGAGAGCAGATTTTGGCTTTGGAAACTGAATCATCTATCAAGGATTTACATCATGTTTCGAAGAATAGTACTTCAAACGATGATTTGAATGCTGCTGCTGCCAAGGGATTGCCATCTGAGTCAGGAATCACCTATTGTCCTAGTCCTCAAAACAGTTTTTATTCTGCTACACAGTACACAGAAGCCAAACAAAGTTTTTCCCACACAGAAGTCAGTGAATGTGCTAGCAGCACTGTGGACAAGTCTGGTGAAAGTGGTGATGTTAGCAACTCGTGTGATCTTGTTGAGAGCAGAAAAACAAGCTTCTACAGAGGCAGCACAGGTAGTGACGTTAGTGATGAAAGCAGCTCTAGTAGTTTCAATAGCACAACAGTATATAAACCGCATAAGGCAAATGATACAAGGTGGGATGCAATTCAAGTTATTAGAGCCCGTGAGGGAACATTGGGTTTTAACCACTTTAGACTGTTGAAGAGATTGGGATGTGGTGATATAGGAAGTGTTTTTCTAGCAGAGTTGATTGGCACAAGATGTTTCTTTGCCATGAAAGTGATGGACAAGGCAGCTCTAGAAAGTCGCAAGAAACTTGTGAGAGCTCAAACGGAAAGAGAGATACTGCAGTCTCTGGATCATCCCTTTCTACCAACACTGTATTCACACTTTGAAACAGACAAATTTTCCTGCTTGGTGATGGAATTCTGCCCTGGTGGAGATTTGCATGCACTTAGGCAAAAACAGCCAGGAAAATTTTTCCCGGAGCATGCTGCCAGGTTAGTGTTTGTCCGCATATCTTATTCACCTCTTTGCTTTGTGTTCAAGATATCCAACTATTGCTGCAATCTTAATGATTAAAGAACTTTTAATATTGCTTCTTGTATAAACCAATCTGTTACCATCATCGTTATGCTTTAAGTGTCTTAAAGGTCTGTTGAAGTGGGAATGGCTTTAATCTATAATGTAAGGAAGATCCTGTGCATATATGTCTTCTGCTAATTGTCTCACCTTTATAGGCCTTGCGTTCAAACCATGATGAGTGAGATACACTGCACTGTGCTTATAGCTGTTGACTTTTTTTTGTCTTGTTGTTTATTAGATCCATATCTGTATGTTTGCCTTGATATCTCTTTACTTGAACATATTGCTTATTTCCCTAGTCATTTGTAATTTTTCTCAACATTGAGTTCAGACCTTTCTTGCTGTGTGCAGTCCAGTAGCAAATATTGTTTTTCCAGTTAAATGTTCATATTCATCACTGTCATTTGGCTTAAAAAAGAAACTGACTGGTGTAATGTTCTAAAATTTTGTTTGCTGAGGCCAATGGAGTTGAATATAACCGAGTAGTTTTTTTCTTATTAACCAAAGATAAGTTCATTCGGATAGACTTGAGACATTACATCTACTGTAATCAATGATAGTATAGGTTGGAGTTACGTAGTTATGACTTATGATTGAGTTTTGTTACGATTTTTACTGTTAATTTTTTTTTTTGGAGTATAGGTTTTATGTGGCTGAAGTCCTTCTTGCTCTAGAGTATTTGCATATGCTTGGAATCATTTACAGAGACCTTAAACCAGAGAATGTTCTGGTTCGAGAAGATGGCCATATAATGCTTTCTGATTTTGACCTCTCTTTGAGGTGTGCCGTGAGCCCAACTCTAGTTAGATCCTCAAATTCAAGCTTAGAGTCCAAGAGCTCATCATACTGTGTCCAGCCTGCTTGTATTGAGCCATCTTGTGTCGTACAGCCCGCATGTATCCAACCTTCATGTTTTACACCACGTTTCCTAAGCAAGACCAAGAAAGAAAAGAAGTCCAAACAAAAAACTGAAACATATAACCAAGTGAACCGCCCTCTTCCAGAACTCCTTGCTGAACCAACGAGTGCTCGATCAATGTCTTTTGTGGGGACACATGAGTACCTAGCTCCAGAAATTATAAAAGGTGAAGGACACGGCAGTGCTGTAGATTGGTGGACATTTGGGATCTTTCTCTATGAACTCTTGTTTGGACAAACTCCTTTCAAAGGAGCAGGCAACAGGGCAACGTTGTTTAACGTTGTCGGTCAGCCCTTGAAATTTCCTGAAACACCTAGTGTTAGTTTTGCAGCAAGGGACTTGATAAGAGGCCTACTTGTGAAGGAGCCACAACATCGCCTTGCATATAGGCGAGGGGCTACTGAAATAAAACAACATCCTTTCTTTCAGAATGTGAACTGGGCACTTATAAGATGTACCAGTCCTCCAGATGTACCAAAGCCGTCCTCCATGACATATAATATGCCCCGAACACCACCAGCAGGAAAGACCCCCGGAGTTGATGTGAAGCCTTCAGGTAATTATTTTGAGATCGATTTCTTCTGAGGAATTCTTTTCCTTGGCAGCAATGCCCTCACTGCCCTTATATGAAGTGCTCAACGTTTAGGAAAACGCTGTTTTTGTGTTCCTTTATGCTACTGTAAAGTGCATGCTCTGTTGAAATGCAAAGATGCATAGGAATTAGATGTTGAAGGCCATTTTTCCTTGTATAAGTATGTTGTTGATATTAATGAAGGAGGCCTTGATGTGGCTATAAAGCTAGGCATTGCCGGATGTGATGTTTTAAAATTTTCAATTGAAGAATCAAAAGTTGATGTGCCATAATCCAGTCATTTAAAAAGTTGATGGCCATTGGGAGTATTAGATGGAACTGCAAATGCAGCGCTTCAATCCTAAACAAGTTGGGATCGACTATTTGATCTTTTGGATTAATTAAAGAAAATGTATACTTAGGGCCCGTTTGGCCATGCGATATGGTATCATAATATGGAATCATGAGATGAAATTGAAGGTTTGTTTGGACATGCGATATGAAATTTTTGTGTTGTATATTTTCTCATAAACATAAAAATTCCAAAAGTTGTAAAACTATTAAAATAGCCCAATTGTTTATTCAATCTTATCAAATAAACAAAAAATTATACAATCGCATAATAAATTATTACAAAGTTATTTGTTCTCCACTTAAGTAATTGTTTCATCTAACTTTAATTTAATAAAAAAAATTGAACATAAATTGTACTTGATATGCTCATATCTCTCAACTACTCTTACAAATAACCTATAAAGAGATAAAAAACATACATCAGTGAGTAAATATTAATTTAGAAGTTAAATACACTCGGATAAAAATTAACAAACATCACTGACTTCTAACTATTTACAAGAAAAATCAATAGTTAAATATTATAGAATAACGAAATTTTAAAAGTTACCACAAGTTTGAGTCAAAAACACTTCTAATAAAATTTAATCAAAAAAATTATAACTAGTCCACTTGACTAAATATT
>JAJOOH010007277.1:0-13912 GCA_029582605.1 Solanum gracilifrons | reverse complement strand
ATTGTCTTGGTTAATTCAATCTTTCTACATAGAGGAGGAACACGCAAATTTAAAATTGTGTCAATGGAAGCATCAATTAATGCTGATTCAAAAGTTGTGTATCTGAATATCCCAGAATTCTTTAGTGACTATTTTTCTTTAGAAGTGTTTTCATGCAGTGGCTTGATCTTTATGACGTCATACGATCCTGGCTATTGTATGACATTATTGAATCCTTTGGTTGGAAAATACAAACTCATTCAAAATTCTCTTTTCAGTCAAAACACAAAGACAAATCGTTGTATTTGGTTTTGCCTGTGATTTTGTGGCTGAAGATTACAAGGTTATATGTGTACATTACTTGATAAACAAATACTTCAACGTTAAAAATCTATCATATTGTATTTTATGCAAGGATCATTTTTTCTCTGACCTCTGTCTAAAAGCAACGGAAACATTTGGGTGGGCAACGGCTAGCTAGCCACTGCCGGAGAATGAGCTTAACGGAGGAGTACTCCTCCCATTTCCCCGCCCTTCCACCAGCCCGCCAGATCATAGTAAGACGAAAACCCAATCCAAAGACAAGCACCCCCCATACTCAAATTACGAACTCACAAAACCCAAATCAGAATGTTGAGGAGAATCAGTCAGTCCAAAAGAACAAGGGACCCGAAACATTCAAACAAAATTATGCAGCAGCTATACGGAACCAAAACCACAAGAAATCGAGGATCAAACTTCCTCCTAGGGCTCATGAAATAGTGCAAGGTAAACCAGTGGTCATCTTCACAAAGGAAGAACACGACATCCTCACGGATACATGTAGATGGACCATAATTGGCAAATTCTCAAGGACACGACCTGCAATTGACATCATAAGAGCAGAATTCAACAATTTAATTCAATTGAAAGGTACGGTCAAAATTGGGGCATTTGATCTTAAACATGTTTTCATTGATGTTGAATACGAAGAGGATTATGAGAGCTTATCCTCAAGGAACTACATTCATCTTGAAGGAGATTGTATTATGCAACTCCAAAAATGGACCCCTTTTTTTAAACCAGCAAAAAGAAACTCCATAGCCCCTGTCTGGATTACTCTCCCAGATCTCTCCTGGCAATTCTTCGAATGGGATGCCCTATGTAGAATTGTGAACCCTATTGGCTATCCACTAATCATGGACAAAGCCACATCTACAAAAAGCAAACCCACAACAGCTAAACTTAGGGTAGAACTGGACCTAGCCAAACCTAGAATAAGGGAGGTCGCAGTCGAAATTAGGAATGCGGAAGGTGGTTTAGAAAGGTTTACTCAAAAGGTGGAATATGAAGACCTGTCAGAATTTTGCAGCCATTGCATGACGCAGGGACACACAAATGATAAGTGCAGAGTAGTGTTACAAAGGAATCAATCAAAGAAAGTCGCAAGTGACAAAGGAGGCAATGTTGAAAGGAAGGAAAACCAAGGACATACTCAAAACGACGGACAACAACCAACAAAGACTACCGAAGAGGTTGCACCTAATCACCAAGCAGCTATTTCTGAAACAGAGAAAATCCAAAATAAAGACGAAGGATGGCAGGTAGTAGAAAGGAAGAAAGGAAAAGGACATGGTAGCAACAAAATAAGTCAAAACTACAAAAATTCTCAACACAACCATATGCACCAACAGATGGAGAAGAGCTTATAGGTACATAAAGAAGAAAATGATGGAATGGAGATCATTGATCCTCAGATAGAAGGAGAGCAAACTCTCATCAACCCAATCAGAGATCACATCAAAAGCAGAAATAACAAAAGGGAGAAATCAAAGAAGCAGAAAGCCAAAGTCCAAAAGGAAAGAATGGGAACAAGAAACAATAAGAATGTTAAAATAGCAGACTTGTCCAAACTCCAGGAGGAACAACAAAGGAAAGTAGAATCTCAAATAAATATGAACGTGAACACTACTAGACAAAGTAGCAGGAAAAGAAAGCCCACTGCCAAGGTGGCCCTCCCCAAAGATGTGGAAATAACCTACGAAAACGAAGGAAGCAACCCAAAGGATGGAGAAGTAGTGAAACCAAATTTCGGCCTGGACCCAGACCTGGCAGATAAAATTGCTGGGAACAAGGTTAAGGAGAAAAAAATGAACTCTTACAAACACAATAATAGTGTGAGCATTCAAATACTTGACCCGGGAGATGAGGCAGTAGAGAATCAAAACAACACCTAGGATGAAGATCTGAAAATGACACAAGTTGGCATTGAAGGCAGCAAATCAGATAATGACATAGCCAGGGGTTATGACAAAACAATAGACTTTGTGGATTACGATAAAACACGGCAAGTCCAACAAGCAGTTACTTTCTACAACAACCTCTCCCCAAGAGGGATATACGAAAGCAAAGGGATTGCCAATAACTCTTTAAGTCAAAGAGAAAAAAGCAAAAATCAAGAACCTACTAAGATTTATAAATCTAATGTTTATGATGTTTAACACAATATCTTGGAATATTAGGGGGATAGGATCCATGGGATCCCTTGAGAGACTCAACTTTATGAAACAACAATTCAATCTCCTAATGATCATTCTACAGGAACCTATGGTCGGCCCTGAAAAGATTGATGTTTTTAGGAGAAAGCTTGGTTACAACTACTGTTTCAAGAATATCAATAATAAAATTTGGATCTTTTGGTCTGACCAAGTGAATGTAAACTTGGTGCAGAACAAAGAACAACAGGTTTTGTGTAAAATTTCCTCTCAAAACAGTCCTACTAACTTTTATTTAACAATTGTGTATGCTAAGTGTACAGAACAGAACAGGACAGGATGGAGCTCTGAGATGATCTAAAGAATACTACAACAATGATACATGCACCATGGGGTGTAGTTGGAGATTTCAACTCGATCACTTGTGCAGAGGAAAAATTGGGAGGGAGACCCTTTAACTTAAATAATAACTTAGACTTTATTTCTTGTATAGATGATTGTGGCTTACAAGATGCTGGCTTCTCTGGCCCAACTTTTACATGGTGTGACCATAGGGACCCTCCAGACACTATATGGAAACGATTGGATAGATTGTTGTATAACTCTCAATGGTTTGATAACTTTCAGGGCACCTGTGTAACACACCTGTCAAGGGCCTGCTCTGATCATGCCCCTTTGCTCATTAAGCTCTCTAATGATCAAACTAACAACATTAAATACTTTAAATTCCTTAATGTGTGGACTAATCACCAAGACTTTTTGCAGGTAGTACGTACGAGCTGGGAAGAAGAGGTCATTGGCAACCCTCTGTATACACTTCAACAGAAGCTCAAAAGAACTGCCAAGGCCCTAAGTGATTGGTCCAGAGAAGCCTTCGGAGACATTTACGAAGAACCTAAGAAATGGGAACAAGAAATTGTTCTATTGGAAGAAAAGAGTATCCATGACAACAGTGTGGAAAATAGGATGGCCTTATCAAGGGCTAGAGCTGAGTACACTAAATTCTTAAAAGTTCAGGAGAATGTCTTGAGGCAAAAAACAAGAATCAAATGGCTAGAGGAAGGAGATGCTAACACTGCGTACTTTCATGGGGTGTTGAGGAATAGAAGGAAAAGGCTTACTATCAACAAAATTATGGATGAGCAACATCAATGGATTGAGGGGAAAGAAGCAATCTCAGAAGCAGCAGTACAATATTTCCAGAAAACTTTCTCCTCGGAGCAGCAAAGAAAGAACTTGGAGGCCACCAGTCAACTGAGAACCAAAATCACTGAGCAAGACAATGAAATACTTATTGCTAGCCCCTCAATCCAGGAGGTCCAAGAAGCAATATTCTCCATTGATCCAGATAGTGCTTCAGGTCCAGATGGGTACAGTGGGGGATTTTTTCAAAGTGCCTGGAGCATCATCCAAGGAGACCTGCATATGGCTATCAAAAGCTTCATTGGAGGTGCTGAGCTCACCAAATTCTACACTCACACATGTCTAGTCATGATACCTAAAGTGGAATCCCCCCAGTACTTCACAGACCTTAGACCTATCAGCCTTTGCAATGTGACAAGCAAAATCATAGCCAAAATCTTGAATAGCAGACTCAGCCCCATCCTCCCTAAGATTATATCCAATAATCAATCTGGTTTTATAAAGGGTAGAGCAATCTCAGAAAACATCCTCTTGGCCCAGGAAATCATTAATGACATCAAAAAACCTAATAGAGGAGGCAATGTGGTCATTAAATTAGATATGACCAAGGCATATGATAGGGTCTCATGGACCTATCTATGTATGGTAATGAGGAAAATGGGTTTCTGTGAAATCTGGATTGATTTGATCTACAGGTACATTTCCAATAACTGGTATTCTATTATTGTCAATGGAGATAGACAAGGCTTCTTCAAATCAGGTAAAGGGCTCAGACAAGGTGACCCCCTTTCCCCCTCCCTTTTTGTACTTTCCTCTGAATTATTATCTCAAATGCTTAATGATCTTCCAAGAAGAAGGGGTTACAAAAGCTTCTATATGAACCAGAATGGACCCCAGGTAAATCATCTCTCCTTTGCAGATGATACAATTTTGTTTTGCAATGGGAGTAAACAAACTCTTGAGATGTTCCTTAGAACCCTCCACATCTATGAGAATACTTCTGGTCAATTGATCAACAAGAACAAAAGTGGTTTCTCTGTAACTAACAACGCTAAACAAAACTTTATTGCCAAGATAAAGCTCATTACTTGTATGAATCATCAGGAATTTCCCATAAAATATCTTGGGTGCCCTCTTATCAGTGGGAAGAAGAAGACTAGTCATTTCAATGAGTTAGTCAAGAACATCATTAACAGAATCAAAGGGTGGCATAACAAATTGCTTTCGACTGGGGGAAGAGTTGTTCTCATCAGGCATGTCCTCTTAACCATCCCCACCCATCTGCTTGCTGCATTACAACCCACCAAAGGCACTCTTGATAATATTGAAAGATATTTAGCTAGATTTTTTTGGTCTGGCAAAGAGGAGGGTGGTAAACATCATTGGATTTCTTGGAGAACCCTCTGTCTCCCTTTTGAAGAAGGTGGTATCAATATAAGAAGGATTGGCGACGTCTGCAATGCTTTCTCGTACAAGCAATGGTGGAACCTTAGAACCAACAACTCATTGTGGACTGAGTTTGTGAAACACAAGTACTTCCAAAATACCCATCCTGCTCTAGCTACCTGGAGGAAAGGACAATCTACTTGGTGGAATCATATGTGTAACATTAGGGAGATAGCTGAAAATGAAATCAAATGGATCTTGAGAAGAGGTGAGGTTAATTTTTGGTGTGACAATTGGTCCCAAATTGGACCCTTATACAAACTTCTCCCTACTGGTTCTAATGTCCACAATATCATGGTTAAAGAAATCCTCGAAAATGGAAAGTGGAACTGGAGCATTCTGCAGAACCAACTTCCCAATCAGATTAAGGTCATGATCACAGGCTTGGGGCTGAATCTGAACAATGAAGAACAAGATAAACCTGTCTGGTCCCCTACTACGGCGGGCAATTTCACTGTGACATCGGCATGGAATATTTGTAGGCACAAGGGTATTAACAGCACAGATTTTAACAAAATATGGCATAAAGACATCCCTTTCAAAATGTCCTTCTTAACTTGGAGAGCCATTATTAACAGACTTCCTACAGATGCCAAGATTGCAAGGCTTGGTATCCCTTTATCTCCCACTTGCTATTGTTGCACTAACAATAATATTCCTACCACTCTGGAAAGTGCAGAACATATTTTCTATGCAGGTGAACACGCCAAGAAGATTTGGAGACTTTATGCAACGCCCATTGGGATAGAGTACACCAACATTAATTTGAAGTACCTGCTAAAAAAATGGTGGACTAAGAAAGTCCTCAATCCGGTAGCATCATACATCACAAGAGTGTTGCCCATGTTTATCTGTTGGGAGTTATGGAGGAGCAGATGCAATCATAAATATGAAACTATTAAGCCCTCTGTGTATAGATCAAAAAGAAACATTACTAACATTTTGTTTTTCACTTTGCAGTCAAATTTTGGCAAGATTAAAGTTGAGAACTCTTGGGAGAACATTAACCAAATCTTTGACGTCTCTATTAATCATAAAAATGCCATAAGAGTGAATTGGATCAGACCACCAACTATGTTTGCTAAACTTAATACTGATGGATCTTGTGTTAATGGCAGGTGTGGTGGAGGTGGAATTCTGAGGAACACATTGGGACAAGTCATCATGGCCTTCACTATAAATCTTGGAGAAGGAACCAGCAGTTGGGCTGAAGCCATGTCCATGCTACACGGAATGCAACTATGCATACAAAGAGGAGTAAATATGATCATCGGAGAAACAGACTCCATCCTACTTGCTAAAGCTATCACTAAAAGTTGGAGTATCCCTTGGAGAATGTACATCCCAGTTAAGAAGATTCAAAAAATAGTTGAAGAGCATGGTTTCACCATCAATCACTGCCTTAGAGAGGCAAATCAACCTGCGGACAAACTTGCTTCAATTAGCGTCTCAACTGATGTTAACCAAGTCTTCAACTCTTATGCTAATCTTCCTAGTCTTGTTAAGGGCCTTGTAAATTTGGATAGAATGAATTTGCCCACCTTCAGATCAAAAAGAACAAAGGATGCCAACCTTATATTTGAACCTCCTTAGATTAGTAGCCAGTGACTTCCACTGGCCTTTGTATAGCCTTATTTTTTGCTAAGTGCTCCTTAAGCACCAAAGGTACAAGTTTGGTATGCCAAACTTCAAAGTGTGTATCCTTATCTCATCAATGAAAGGCCAGCTTTTGTTTAAAATAAAATAAAAAAATACTTCAACGTTGTTGAAGTATACTCGATTAAAAATCAATGTTGGAGAGCAATTTATAATACTTTTCCTGTTTCCCCTGATGATTCTTCTCACCGGTACGTATACAGTAATCAAGTTTCATTAAACGGTGTCATTCACAGGATGTCATACAACAGGGCAGTTATATCTTTTCATCTAGTAGACGAAAAATTTACTGTAACAGTAGTGCCAAAAACATGTGGGAAACAGCCGACATTACATGATAGGTGGAATTGTATCAACAAGTTTCCTACTTTACTCACACGCATTGGAATGCCTATATTATATTTACCGATTAGAGGTATTAAATACCGCCCAGCAGGTGCCTTCCTATTTGTTAAGGAGAATGGGAACATACTATGGAGAAGGCATAATGGTTCTTTTATTGAGTATGATCTGCGGAAAAATGAATATACTGAGTTTAAGTCTATACAAGTTCCGCCTTTTGAGGCAAATAAGGCTTTGTACCGGGAAAGTTTAGTTTCTTTGAAGATTTCGTGGGATTGACTAGGTAGCAATTTCTAATAGTATTAATAGAAGAATATTATATATTGTCATTGTTTCTGTTTGATTTGTAGATAATGGTATATAGTACCAAGCAAGATTTGAATGTAATTGAATTTCTACCCTGATTTTGTCTGACTATCACCGTAACTTGTTTTTAAGACGACTCTTATATATAGGCTATAGCGAATCCGTACTGGGGTGATCAATGTAAAAGTGTCGCCTAATAATGAATCCACTAATCCACAGAGATATTATATAATGAGTTTTACCTTTTCCTTCCATTGAAAATCAACAAATTTGCAAAAGGGTATGACCTGATCTCCTTGTTTTAATGTGTCAACAAGAGTAGTTCGTTAAGTAATGATGTGAAAGTCTAATGGGGAGCTGGATAGCCAATACTTACCGCAACTCACTCTATGATGAGTTGATGTATTTTCAAGTTCTTGTGTCATTTTTTCATTTCATTACTTTTTCTCCTTCCACAGTCAATAATTCATAGACCATGCCTTTATTTATGTTATCTTATTATCTGCTTATTTCATTTTAGTATAGGAATATGTCACCACAACAATCTGATCAAGTAGGATAAATATACAAAGATATGACATTTATTCACTAGATATTAATTGGGTGGGGCTGACACAAACCAAAATCAGATTTTGGATGAGATGATCACCATCAGATACATATATATAAAGAGGTGATATTCAGGCTTAATTAAGTGGCAAATGTTATCTTCTATTCTTGAAGGATTTTAGAATAAGAGACTCAAGATAAAAATAGTGTTCAAACTATTCCAAATTTACAGAATCTTTGTGAAATGTTAACTCACTTTAGTATTCTCTCTTTTTATCTGTATTGTAAGTTACAGAGGTTCCCTTTAATCTAGTTTTTCATCTAGGAAGTGGCAAAAGAGAGGAAAATCCTTTGCTTATTTTTTAGGCATGTTACGGCTGCAACAGTGTAGCAGCAAACTTATCTGTTGATTTACTTATCTTGGAACTAAACTTTCCACATACAAGGCCTTATTTGAAATAAAGTCTCCAACTTTTAAATTCATTTTTCCCCACTTCATACTCAATAAAAGAACCCCCCATAATATGTTTCCATTCTCTTTAACACATATGAAGAAGTTACCTACCGATGACTAATCATGCATTCCAATGAGTGAGAGTAAAGTAGGGAACTTGTTGATGTAATTCCACCTATCTTTCTCCAGCGACCAAATCAAAATTTCCTCGCTAACAGTTGCCAAAACACAGACACGATCACCCAATGCTTATAATGCCTATGAGCTTTAGCCCTCTTCCCCTTCCTCTCTTATGGAGAATTCTACGAGGTGATTTTCACAAGTGAAAATCATCCTTTGCCCACACAAGAGTTTCATAATCACGAAATAGTACAAGATCAGAGCTCTGAATTCCTTGCTTTTAAATCAGTTGTATGAAAGCTTTAAAAGGTTAAAGTTTTGTGAATTCGTTTTTGAATTTATGTTTATCATGTTAATATGTAAATCGTGATCCTAAATTATGCTTCCACTGCATATATATATATACATTCTATACTCTAACAGCAACATCCACGGGGGGTCTTCTCTTCCTTGTTTTAAAATCCCAAGAAAGTAACTCATTTTATTCACTAAACAGCTTACAAAAGTGTCATACAAGATTCAATCTTCATTTCAGTACCATCTCTCCTTTTGTTCTCTATCTAAAGTTCATCAGAACTTTAAAATTTGTCTTTGGCACAAGTATTGTTTTTGTTTACAAGTTAAACTACTTGATTTTGAAGAAGCCTAATGCAGATATTCTTGTTAATAGGCACTCTAGTTGTTAATGAAGTTGGTGCAAATTTCGGAGATCAAGGTTCAAATCCTAGCAGAAATAATATTCGCGGGTACTTGTGTTGATGGGGAGGTAGACGGTAGTAGTTACCTAATAGAATAGTCATGTAAGCTGGTTCGGACTCGGACACCACTGTTATCCCAAAAAAAAAAAGATGGATTTTTTATGTACATCATCCCTTTGGTGTTGGACTTGGTGATTATAAGTTTCAGCAACAGTCGATCATCTCCCTCATAGTTTTGTTTAACAAGACTTCATTTCGTCATTGCTTCCATTCTAGTTTACATTCACCACCACTCATCAAATTTCCAAACTCCAATTTTCTTTGCATTATTCATTATTGTTAGACTTAGTGGTATAACTGTGTATAAAACGCTGTAGCAGTTTTGGGGAGGGAGGGGTGATTACGATAGGCTTAGGAACAATATTTGAGTTGAACATAAAGTATTTGAAGTTCAAATAGAAATAATTTGTAGATGAAAACCTGTATTAAGACTTGGAATTTGCCATTACAGTTTCACGCAACTAACTGAAAAATGATGAAAAGATCAAAGTTGTGAACCGAAAATACTAAAGTAAGTGTAGCTGCAACTAAATTCTCCTACAGATAGCAGTGGAGAGACATACACATGAACAAGAAATGTAAGAAGTTGATGTAACTAACAGAGGGAGTTTCTTGATGAACCTCAGAAACAGAGCATTCTTCTTCTTCTTCTTTTGCAGAGGTAGTTTCTTGATGAACCTCAGAAACAGAGCATTCTTCTTCTTCTTCTTTTGCAGAGGGAGCTTCTTGATGAACCTCAGAAACAGAGCATTCTTCTTCTTTGCAGAGGGAGTTTCTTGATGAACCATAAAATCAGAGCATTCTTTTCTGCAGCAGGCAGTCACATTTGCGTGTTACTAACAGAATGAACCACAGAAACAGAGCATTCTTCTTCAATTGAAGCAGGCAATTGGGATTCTTTTATGTCATCAGATGGAATTAGACCCAAATCTTGATTTTCTTGAGCGAAGGATTTCACAGTTCCTTGACATTGTGACAAAGAACTGACAAGATAATTGGCCTTCCTCCTAATGCGACACATAACCAATTCGTCATGAGCTACAAATTCACTAGTTCGTTTCAAGTCGCTTCGTTTACTTTCAGTAAGGCTATATTCTTTCATAGTCCAGACATGATTGTCTTCATCTAAGCGGAATCTTTTCTTAATGCCAATCTGTGATCCTTCCCTATCATTAACTGATTTAGCTCTGCCAAATTCTCTCCATAAGCCGCCACCAATTGCCCTGCTGAAGTACTTACCATTCTCTTTCTTTTTCTTTAACAGAGTGAGGACATAAAAATCAGTAGTATCATTCGTCCCGAATGACTCAGATAGCTTCTCATCGCCATACAAGTCTGTAAATCCAATTTCTAGGTCGTCATAATCTTCAAGTGTAAAAGATTTGACAAGAAACTCCATGAGTTGTTCATCAGTAAAATTCGTCCTCATTTTTATCCAAAAGAAAAGAAACAGAGTGTTTTTATTTTTTTTGTTGAGGAAAAGAAAGGAGAAGAAGAGAGCGAGTGAAGATATTGTAGAAACAAAATGAATACTCCACCTTGCTATTTATTTATAGAGAACTTTTTTTTGTTGATTGGATATTGTTTTTATGTGCTTTTACCAATTCACACGTACGTAATATATAGTAACACTAAAATAATTTTGTACTTTTATTGTTTTAAAGCATAGTAAGTAAAATTTAAGTAATTATTTTAATGCTTCAAATAATAGTTTAATAATTTGACTATTATAATCCTTTCTCTAGTTGTTCTGATGCGTTTTTCAAACGTTAATTTGATTATTTTCAAAATTAAATTAGATTACATTAATTCGATACTTTAAACAAAATTTTTTGATTTAAACAATTATACGAAAACTACATAATTTTATGATGAAAAAATACATCGTAAAATGTTAGTCAAAGTTCTTATCGTTTAACTCTAAAAATGAAACCATCACAACTAAAAAGGTATGGAAGGAGTAATGAACAAAGTTTGAGTGAGATTCGACCTCAAACAAACTCAATATATGCTTTGTATAATATTTAGAGTTGGTTGTGAACTAAACCCTTCGTAGTTATGTGATTTTAGAAGACGGCTAATGATGAAGAAGTTTTTTTAGGACTAACTAATTTACTGTATTTTACGAAAGGAGAAAAATGTTACTCTTGGCTTCTTAAATGATAGATCAAACAGACTGTTAAACTCGTTATATATACAATCGAACATGGGATAATATGTATAACATATATGTATCTGAAACAAAATGTTCCCTTATTGGCCAACATCATAACACTATTAGTGTTGAGTTGAGCTGAAATTAGTTTTGAGTCTTTTTGTTCTTGAGTTTAGTGGAGTTTGTTCTTTAGGCAAATTCTATGAGGAAAGGTTGTGGATTTTTACTCCGTTGAACAAAGAGTTTTTCACGGTAACATTAAGTTTTGGTGACTGTACCCTGTCTATCAACAGACCAAATCATGACGATAACTATGACTTGTTGCATAGAAATTCACCATCACATTTTTACATAAAAATTGATCCACATCAAATTCAAATCTTACTCCTATATACCATTGTATATTCACAAATCAATTAAAGAAAAGGACAACACAAATTATATAAGCTGCTTCAACAGAAACAATAGCAATGTTCTTCAATTAATACTAGAAACTGCTACCTAATAAACAACACATTTGTCCCCAACTTGTGTCACCTTAAATTCAGTATATTCATTTTTCCGTACGTCATAACTCAATATATAAAAGGACCCTCGAGCTTTCTCCATAATATGTTCCCATTGTCCTTAACACACATGAAGTTACCTGCGAATGACTAGGCTTTCCAATAAGTGAGACTAAAGTAGGGAACTTGTTGATACAATTCCAGATGGTTTTACTATCTTTCTCCGGCCACCAAATCAAAATTTCCTCGCCAACAGTTGCCAGACGCGATCACCCAATGCATATAATGTACTTGGCACTGGCGTTACAATAAATTTTTCGTCTACTAGATTGAAAGATATAATCATGTGTATTGTCAAGTTATATGCTATTCTGTGAATAACGCCATTTAATGAAACTTGATCATGGTATATTGCCACGGTGGCAATGGATCAGGAAAAATATTGTGAATTGTTCTCCAACATTGATTTTTAACCGAGTATACGTCAACAAAGTAACGCGTTTTTCAAGTACAGATAGATGTACACATAAAACTTTGTAATCTTCGGCCACAAAATCATAGGCAAAACCAAATACTGGAGACTGAGAAGAGAATTTGGAATGAGTTTGTATTTTCCAACTGCAGGATTCCATAATGTCATATTATAGCCAGGATCGTATGCCATCATAAACACCAAGCCACAGCATGAAAGCACTTCAATATATTTATAGTTACTACAGAATCCGGGGATGTTGGACTCGTCCAGGTACACAAATTTTGAATCACCACTAATTGATGCTTCTATTGACACAATTTTATATTGCCGTGTTTCTCCTTGAGGAAGATAATTTTTTGATGACAGATGATTTATGTAGATGGTACTTGATGAAGTCAGCGTCATCGATACAACAACACCATGATTTGCAGCAACTTTTGAATCGTGAAAGAGATTTCATAGGAAGCTCTAATAGGATACAGTTGACAATATCTTCGGGCAAATTGGGGATTTTCATGCTACTGCTAGGTTTTTTTTGCTACCTCAATAATGCTATATAATAAACCAGGAAGATATTAACTCATCTTTTCAATTAAATTGTATTAGCTCGTTTTTTTTTTTTTTTTTTTTTTTTTTTTTGTTATATAGCATCATTGAAGTAGGAAACAGAACAAAAAATAATTAGCTTTAGGCCCCTGTTTCTTCAAAAAATGCCTTTTTAATTGGTTTTAGGCGGCGACTTTATTGTTCAATAATAATAACAAAAACTTTAAAACGGATTGTAAGTTTGTAAGTTATATATTTTGTTTTCTTTTTTATATTTGTATATGGTTCTAAGTTGTCACAGACTTTTTTTCTTCTTTAAATTTTGAAGCAAGGAGAAAGGTGTATATAAAGTGTACATACTTTGTATATTCAATATATAATCTTATGGTTTATACACCCATCTATCACCATGTATATTGATGCTATATATATATAGTAGTTCTACATGACTATACAATGGGATACACAATTGTGGATTATATATATTGGTAAAGAGGTGGAGCTTTTGTCTTCAAGTAGTGTATATCATTCTTTAAAAATGTATAATCAATATATATTTAGGTATAACGGTATAAAATAACTGTTCTAACCATACCATTGACACCCCTAGATTTAGGCGTGTTGGTGACAGGTGTTAGAAAAAATTTGTCCCGCGCTTGTACATATGCAAATATCTCTTCCTTTTTGCATGTTGTGTAGGCATAAGTTTAAGGTATTTTTACATTGGAAGTCAGCAAGTCCAATGTTCTTATCAGAATGGACCTCTAATATCTCATTAGTTTAGCATGTGTGCTATGTTGCTCGGACTCTTCAATGAAGTTGTCACTAGTCACACCTGTGTCAGTTCCTTTAAAAAGTGTACTACTTTTGAAGGATCTCACACATACTCATTGAGATTTTGTGTAGAGTCCGAGCAGTATAGGTTATGTGAGTAAAATACATTGTGTTGGGCTATATATTTGTAAGATAGATACAAGTTGTCAACCCATTGCTTCATACAACT
>JAJOOH010007276.1:0-13477 GCA_029582605.1 Solanum gracilifrons | reverse complement strand
AATAATAAAAAATCAAAATTCTGAACAAACATTTTTAAAAATGGTTTTGCAAAACCACCGTTAAAAAATAATGGCATGAATGAGCCTTTTCTTAAACAGTAATGGCATAGATGAGCCAAACTTTTAACGGATGGCATAAATGAGCCTTTTCTAAAAAACAAAACATTTTAAAAAAACATAAATTGTAAACAAATTTTGTTTACGTTAAAAACTGATGGTTTGATCTCTTTTTTCTAAAAAAAATAGGGATAAGGGTTTGAAAAATATCCTAACTTTGGTCGGATTTGCTGTTGCGATACTAAACTTTCATGAGGACCTATTACCTCCCTAGATTATTTAATACCATATTTTTTACCCCTAAACTATTTAATAGTGTATTTTAAAGATATATATGTTCCCACGTGGACATGTGACTATTTATAATTTTGCATTATTTTTTATGTCCACGTGGACAAATATATATGTTTAAAATACGGTATTAAATAGTCTAGAGAGGTAATAAGTCCTCATGAAAATTTAATTTTGCAACAACAAATTTGACCATAGTTAGAGATATTTTTTAGACCCTTATTCCTATAATAATTTGAATGTATTGTACCTAATTAAAGGCTAACTGCCTTTAAAAAAAAAACAGTGGGACGATTTTTAAAAATTTCATAATTTAAATTATTTTAATCTATAAATTGAAACTTATCCAAAGAGTAATTCAATAAAAATTAGAAATATTTTTTACATTTAAAAAAAGGATTGAAATTAACGGGAAAAAATAAAATACGGAAGTAAGATTCTATAGAAGTTTAAAGAGCAACTGTCACGGTTAAAAAAACAGTTAAAAGGAACAAGAGTTTTACGGTAAAAGGAAAACATTTACAACTTTTTTTAAAAAGCTTTATATATACCACTCTGATTAAAAAAAACACAAATTGCAAATCTTCCTTTCAACTTTTTTTTTGTATCTCTCTTTATTTTTTTCCCTCTTCTATATAATCATTGTTTTATGTGTTTTTATTAAATTTAAGTGCTAATCTTCATATACAAAAATGGAGATTAGATTCTGGAGTATGAAATCAACATCAAAGGTATGTATTTATAATTATAATTTAGCAACTTTGTTTACCATAAAGTTTAAATGTGTAGTTAGAAATTTGGTAATAGATTGGGGGATATTTGACTATTTTTTGTATTTTTAATAAAGGATAGAAATTATTATTTTCTTTGTTGTTGTAGTATATATATATTATATTATATTATATTTTTTATATATTAGAAGAGAGAGTTTGAGACCGTTTCAAGTTTCAACATGTCAGCTTGGGCCTTGGTGACATTAGATGAAAGTGTAAGGGTATAATAGTATTTTCCTAGATCAATTTGCTTTAAAGGAATTAATTGTCTTTTCTGCTTTATTCTTTAGACCACATCAACAGGTCCATAAAAGATTCATCATTTTCTGTAAAATTACAATAGATGCCATGAGCTCAAATATCTTAAATGTGATTGGGACCCATTGACCTACACTGTGGAGTTGGGTCCGTCAGCGTTCCCTCAACTTTTGCCTTTTTTTTTTTTTTTTAATAAAACACTTTAGCCATTTTATTTATGAAATGTCCATTGATGAGTTTGGAATTGGTTCTAAATAAAAAAAATAAATTAAAATGAAGTATTATTAATTCAGATTGAAAATGCATATATTAAATAATATTTTTCTGAAGTATTATATTACATTTAAAAAGTTACGAATATTAAAAATTTAATAAATGGTCTTATATGATTTATGATATGTTAATTACAAATATTGTATGATAAAATATATATATATATATATATATATCAAAAAGTAAAATAGAGAGTACGAATAGTAATTCTTCAATCATCTCTACAAATAATGAATAGAGAATTAATTAAGAAAGCATTCTTTATTTTACTCTCCAAATATAGAGAAATATAGAGTAAAATAAAAGTGGATCGGAGATAGTTTTATAGGTTTTTTATTTCTAAGATATTCATAATTGATAAATATGATCTTTAAAATCCATTATGATTAAATATAAATAATAAATTTTAGAAAAAATAAAAAAATATCATATAAAATAAAATGAAAAAGTCGATAGACTCCTTACGCTTTGGAAATAATTTGTTGTGATTGAAAAACATCCTCTTCTACTATATTATAATTTTAGATAATTGAGATTTATTGATTAGAATATCAATAGTATATAGAATTTATAAAAATAAATTATGCACAATTTTATCCTAATATTTTGTATATAAATATAATGTTGGTCCCTGACACGGACCATTTTTACTAGTAATAAGAATATAAAAATGGATGATGTCTTGCAAAGTGCTATTTTCATCTTTTCATTTTTATCAATGTTATCCTTATCATTTTTTTTATTCTACCACATAAAATTTTCTCGACATATATTTAAATCTAAGATAATAATTGACATTATTGCTTTTAAAATTTTAAATTAAAATTGACTTGAAATGAACTGACATGTATATTTTCACGCTTCTCTCATAATATAATGTTGGTAGTGCTTATAACTTCTCAAGTATAATTTATTAATAGTAAGAATAATATATTAATTATTTATATAAAATTAGTTAACCATTTTAAAATTAAATCTTAATAGTATCAATTTTTTTTTTTTAAGTTATACGTATAGCTGAAGAATAAAATATATACCTATTTTAAAAAAAAGACTAAACAAATCAAAAATTTCACAAAATGAAAGAAGAGAGTAATTTACAATATACCTATTTTAAAAAAAAGACTAAACAAATAAAAAATTCCACAAAATGAAAGAAGAGAGTAATAGTAAATTAAAAATATTTTATAATTTAATAAAGATAAGTGCTCATAGATTAGTTAGCGGATAATTTTAAGGAGTGGTTTTAGTGCCCCATAATAATTTCAAATTTAAAAATAAATATTAAATATGAAATTTTAGTTGTGAAGTGAGGATAGTTATTAGTTTTAAAATTCAAAAAAAAAAAACCATGCATCATGTTAATTAAAAGAATTTCAAGGAGTGGTTTAGTGGGTAGTTATTAGTTTAAAATTTAAAAATACAACATATTTATTTATAACAAAAAATGCAGATAATAATAATAATAATTTATCTATATATCTTCTATCTATATATAATATGAGAAGAAAAATGCCACATGTCAGTGCCACAAATTTTTAGAATTTTAAATAATATATTATCAAATATTATATAACTAATTAAATATTAAATATAAATATTATAAATTAAAATTTGAAATAAAAATAGAGATATGTCATCAACTTACACAAATAATGACAACTCATAAATAAAAGGTTTAAAATTTAGTTTCAGGATAAATATATAAAGATAATGCTAAAACAACTGTTTTTTTAATAATTAAAATTATTTTTAAAATGATTTTAAATCGTTTAAAAATTATTTTAAAAATCTTTCCACAACTTCTAAATTTAATATTTTAAAAACCACCATACGGATTCACTATTATTTTAAATAAATAGATTGCTGCATTTATATATAAATTGTTTAATATATTTTAAACATGATAAGAAGAATAATTCATTTATAAATAAAATACTTTATTAGAAAAACTAATAAAAACATCTGTAAAGCGGTAGTCTATATATCTATATATCTATATTTCATTGTTAACTTTTAAAATTGCCAAAAATTAAAATAAAAAAGTTAAAAATTGCAAAAAAAAAAAATAGTTGCGTAAAAATGCAAACACTAAAAATAGAAATTGCAAACACTATAAAAACATTGCAAAATCTTACGCTTACAAAAATTACAATTTCAAAACCGAATTAATCTTTATTTAGAAAAAAATATTTATCCAATTAAATAGGGAGTTTTAAAACTTTTTTTCCATATTCATTTTGAATATTAAATTTTAAGTAGCCAATTATATAAATAAGTTACGGATAAGTCCTAATTAAAAATAACTGGTCACTTTAAAATTTCATTAACTTTAAACTTTTGGATTAAGATAAATAATATTTATCTATATCTCGCAAGCGTTAAATTCTATCTTGAACAATATAACAATTATAAGTTATTTAGCAAATTTAAGAATTCACAATATTATATAATAATAACATTAAATTAAGTTGAAAATTGCAATTCTAAATTATATATGGTACAATTTTTAATTTTCAATTTAAAAAAAAATTGAATTCAAGAAAACTATTATTACACATAATATATTTAAGCGGATAAATTCAAATCAACAACCTCTCATTCATATCCATATGTTTTCTGATACAATTCAAATTTAAATTTTAAAATATCCAATACAAACTTTGAATAAATCTAATATAGCGGTTGTATTAATTAAGATTACTTTTACCTTTAAATCAATTTTATATTATATTTTTACACAAATTTAATACGGAAAAAATGTTTTGAAAATATTTTGATTTTAACTAAAACATATATAGAAAATGTATTAACATACCATTTAATTTCATGGTATAAAATATTTTATATGGAATGTTAGAACTCATAAATTATGAACATAATTTTTTTTATTCAAACGATATAAAAAGAATAGAGTACAAACACGTAAAAATATTTGAAGCATTTCATATTTGATCAAGATAGAATAATCATAAAATTAATAGTATCCTTAGAAAAATTTCACCATAATAAATTATAAAACTAAAAGCGTAGCTGATATAACTATAGATATAATATTTTAATACAAAATAAATAAATTGTGTACTAATAATATTGATTTAATATGCTCAAATAAATAAGTTAATGATTTGTATTATTATAAATTAAATTATATTATTAAGTTCATAATACATTTTATTAGTTATTTTTAATTATAAAACTATTACATTTTAAATTATCCACGCAACGCGCGGGCACGTATACTAGGTTTGGATCGGTTATTAGTCAAAAGTAAAATCAAACCAATTTAAACGGTTTTTAAATTATCATAATCAAATCAAACCAAATATAATATATATTTATCGGTTTGGTTATTATCGATTTCAGTTCGATTTGGTTTGGTTATTCAGTTATTAACCATAAATTTTAAAAAAAAATCGTTCAAAAGAGGGGAGAATACAATAATTCATTTAAAACGAACAATAGTTAAACCGATTAACTTTACAGAACTTTCGATCACTGAATTAACTAAGAATATAAATTCAATTTTTTTAACCATTTTGGCCTAGAAGGAAGAGACTGTAGTAACATTCTTAGTTTTTCAAAAACTTTTCATAGACAAACATATACATGAAACCAATAAGAAAATGATCTCATCTTGGACATTTTTACTTTCATAAACAAATTATAAATAAATTTTAATAAACATAGTATAAGATATTTAAAATTATCTATAAAATAATATGTTATGCATGTATAATAATAAAATATATATATGTAATTTATTGATTCAATTCAATTATTTCTTCAGTTTATCAAAATCAAACCAAATTAAATATTATCAATTTTTAAAAATCTAAAATCAAACTAAATTCAAACCCAAATAAAATTAATTTATTCAGTCAATTTGGTTCAATTTTTCTAACTTAAATCGATTTTTATCCAACGCCCTAATTCAAACTATCGCTATTATAAATATATATAAATGGAAACAGTTCAGCAAGACTCGTGTCAAAGAAAGAAGATCCGTTACACCCAATTCGTGTTGTAAGCTTATTGATCTACTTTGTCCACCTAAATATTTCTTTACACGTGGTCCAACAAAAGCTTTTATGAATATCATCAACGGCCAAGATTTCTCCACATTTCAGTTCATCGTTCAATATGACACCAACTATACTTTTTTTTAAATGTCTGCCCGGGTCAATGACGGGCAGTTGCCCGCAAGTAGGCCGCCTCTCCCCTCTTCTTAGTATTTATTTATTTATATGGCTTCTTCTCTCCATCTTACTCCTTACATTTCTTATATTGCTTGTTTCGTCTTATTGTTTCCTTGAATTTATCAGTTGTTGATGAATTCGGTAAAGTTTTAGCGATTGGTTGATCAAACACACAAGAAGAAGAGTTATACGATTTTCTTTTTAATTGCGGAATGTCTTTTGGTGAGACTAAAACTGTAACTCCAACTGAACCGAGTACGGAAGCTGCAAGAAGGAGACGCATGGAAATTCATCAGTTTCGATTTGTTGCCAGCGATATGGCGGTGGCTCCACCGACTAGTATGGAGAATGGAGGAAGGAAGAAACAGAAATTGGAGAAAACTGTGTCGGTAAAAAGCTATGATAGTAAAGAGAAGAAGCGATTCAAGTTGGAAAGAATTGTTTCCCTGCCACTATCGCTGCCGTGCACAAGTGAAATTGAGATGGGTGAAAAGAAGGTAGCAGAGAATAAAGAAACCGAAACGAACGCTTTGGATTTGACGGAATCTGCTTCTATATCGTTGAATATTGAACGCCAGGGAGTATCCGACTGTCCAAAATTCGGGATGACATCTGTATGTGGAAGGAGAAGAGATATGGAAGATACGGTGTCGATCTACCCGTCGTTTCTTCAGGATAAACATGACAAGTCCAGCAACTTACATTTCTTCGGTCTCTACGACGGCCACGGCTGCTCTCATGTAATTAATCTTTAACATCAACCTGCTACGTGTCTCTTTTTATTAATGCAATTTTCCCCTTTTTGCTAATTTTGTTGAATGATTTTTTCTGTAGGCGGCGATGAAATGTAAAGATAGAATGCATGAGATAGTGAAGAACGAGGTTGAGAGCGCAGGGGAAGCTACATGGAAAGAGATGATGAGTCAGAGCTTCTCAAAAATGGACAAAGAAGTCGTTGAATATTCGAAAGGAGCTGGAGGCACACAGACTGTGGATTGTAGATGCGAACTTCAGACGCCGCAGTGCGATGCTGTTGGATCCACTGCTGTTGTGGCCGTCCTAACTCCAAACAAAATCGTCGTGTCCAACTGCGGTGATTCTCGCGCTGTGCTCTGCAGAAACGGTGTCCCAATTCCTCTGTCCACTGACCACAAGGTGTGTGCCAAATTAATTCCTAACATTCTGTTTCTGTTGCTGGAGAGTGGTAAAAACAGTATTTCTAAATTAGTGTTTTGTTCCTGTTTGTAGCCTGATCGACCCGACGAACTCAATCGGATTGAAGAAGCTGGCGGTCGTGTAATCTATTGGGATGGTGCAAGAGTTCTTGGAGTTTTGGCTATGTCTCGAGCAATCGGTAAGCATATTAGTAGTTAAATGTCAATGAGGATAAATTAATTTAACTAGTTTAAGTGACACCTGATTTGCCTTATAACTTATATTATGTTTGGAACATTTTTCAGGTGACAGTTACTTAAAACCATATGTTACATCTGAACCGGAGGTGACCATAACGGAGAGAACAGTAGAAGATGAGTGTTTGATATTAGCGAGTGACGGGCTATGGGATGTTGTCTCAAACGATACAGCATGTGGTGTAGCTCGCATGTGCTTGCGATCTGGGCAGAGCTCCGACAAGGCTTGCACTGATGCGTCAATCCTCTTGACAAGGCTGGCTTTGGCTCGGCACAGTTCGGATAATGTTAGCGTTGTCGTCGTTGATTTGAAAAGAGTTCTATAAGGGATTGATTTAATTATAAGTTTTGCATGTACATGTACTTGTGTTTTTCATTATAGGCAAGATTTTCCACGGTTGGTTCCTGGGATGCAACTCTCCCAAGGAAAGGGAAACTGCTTGAGTTGGAGAGAGTCTGTTTTGTATTTCTAAGTAGGTGTTCTGGACATCGGAAACAGATCGCCCTACTTTGATTTTTGCAGGCTTTGTTTTCTGCTCAATTGGATTGTTTTTACTGTGTTAAAAGTTTTTGCATATTTATTGGAGAAGAAACTTCTAAACGTAGGGGTACAAAATCTAATCGAAAATTTAATTAAATCGAGAAAAAAATCCGATTTAGTGGTTGGTTTGATTTGGTTTGGTATTGAAAAAAAAAACTCGACTATATTTGGGTTTGTTTAATTTTAACTAAAAAAAATTAATTCAAGATCAAATCAATCCGATATTATATAGATAATTTTAAAATTTAATTTGATACATAAAAATATTTACTTTGATATAATTTTTAAATATTTCTTATATTTTTTATCTTTTAATATATTATTTCAAGTTGAAACTTATAATTTTGAATGGTTCAATAAAGATTATAATTCACAGATATTGATAGTTATAATAAAACTTAAATCAAAATTAAATTAATATTAATGCAAAAAGAAAATCAATTCAACACAAGAATGACAATAATATTGAATATTTGTTTTTTGGTTTTACATTGGTTTAGATAATTCAAATACATAATCTAATTTTAATTTCCTTTAATATTTTGTCATTTAACTAGTATTTATTAAACTTATTTTAGCATGATTTAGTGCTTTTAAATTATGATTATTTTTATTATGACTTTGTTAATTTGCAATATTTGTTTTACGCAATTTCATTATTATTATTTTTTTGTTGGATATTTTAGTGTCATTACTCATATCATATTTTGTGTTATTTTCTTAAGAAACACCTTAGATAGTTGTATTTTGGTAGAACTAAAGAAATATTTGAAGTACAAGTAAATTATATGTTTGTATGAATACTTTATCGAAAAAATCCAAAAAAACCCAAAAATTTGAAAAATCTGAAAAAACCCGAGGTTGAAAAATTCGAGTTTCATTGATTTGGTTTGATTTATAGATTTAAAAATCCGACACAAATGATTTGATTTGATATTTAAAAAACCCGAACCAACCCGATCATGTACACCTCTACTTCTACGAATTAATAATAAGTGCATTTGTTTAAATAGTTCTGATCTATTCTTTGAATACTTGGTAAGTAAAAATGTGGTATCCTCTTTGATTCAAGTAACAATAATATATGGATATATGTTAGTATCGGAGGAGGGGAACGAAAGTTGCATTCAATTACAGTTCTTTCATTATATGAACTAACCTGAAAAAAGGAAAAAATGCATAACCATCTCATGATTAATTTTTAATTTAAACCAACACTGAAACTTTCCCGAACAAACAATATTATTACTAATGCATCATATAAATAGAGAGAGTCAGGTAGTTGCAGTAGCAACATGAAACCACCAAATACATAGTTCTTAGTCTTACTTGATCTTACCCAGAGTTTTCCATTCTGAAATTATTGGAGTAGTTGTTTTTATCATGATTTACAAAATTTATGCATAAGAAGTCTAATAAGAATGGGCACACAAATAAGAGAGAGAGCATTGTCGAGAGAAGGCCAAAAATAGACCATTCCAACATTTGTGAAGTCTTTCTTAAGTAAAGAATAAAATGAGAAAAATCAACGCTCATACATTCTGAAAAGCAGTAATGAACATTCCAAGGTTTGTGATTTTGCAACATTAGAAGCAGTGGCTCTTGGTATTAACACATAAACAAGCACTTGATTACCAAAGAAAGTGATTCCAGATACTCTTTAAACTATTACCGTAAATCTTCAAAGCTCTTGAAAGCACAATAAACAACATGAATTTGTTTGAACACAGCAGCAAATTATTGGAAGTAAGAATAACTGATTCTAACTAAGTCCATTTTATTGTCTTGTGAACAATAGTAAGAACATTACGCAACCAAAATTTCAAAGGCGAAAGAATGTATTATCTCAAGTTCATTAGGATAGAAAAGAAACAACTACATGACACTAATAAAGCAAGTGTTGATCAAAATCTTAAAACATCAGAGTTTTCTTAAGAAAATATGTTCTAGTTTGTTCTGGGAGCAGCCCACTCCACGCGAAGAATTAGATTGTCATATCCATACCCATTAAGCTTGTCGATGGCCCTCTGAGCATCCTCCTTGTTTACAAAATTAATAAATCCAAAACCTCTGCTGTCACCGGTCTTCTGGTCTATAGCTACATAGACCCGACTTACTGGACCAAAAGGCCTGAAAAGCTCAAGCAAGTCAGGTTCTCTAGTGTCTTCTGAGAGATTAGTGACACGAACCGAGTTCTCTTCATTTCTACGTCTCATTTCTGTTCCAGCAGGTCTCTCAGCACCTGCTCGCAAGCTTGGTGGAACATAAGCTCCCTTCACAGCCCCACCAGGCATATTTGCTTCTGCCACTGGGGGTTTGTCAACAAAACCTTCAGCTGGTTGAGCAAGATCCTTGAAAGGGCACTTAGATGTCCAGTGATCACCCTTCTTGCCACAAGTTCTGCACACCATTAGAACAGCACCTCCTTTAACAAGCTGAGCCATTGAGTCTCCTGCTGCTTTGGAGTCTTCAGCTTTAGAACCTGTAGGCAGCACAACAATTTATAGTAGTTTAGCACATTCCTTGAAGAGCAACACTATATTTGCAAGACAACACACAAACATTCTTACGCATGCAACACACATGTACCTAAACTTACTCTAATAATTCAGTCATTTATCTTCTTTATTTTTTCCGTTCCATAATAGAAGGGAAACACAAAGTGAACCTTGTTTAGGCAGAGAAACCAACAATTGGTTTGGTTCAGCTGATTTAGCTTGTACATAAAATTAACAAGAGCAGTGCTATCCACATTTTCTCCGTTAGGAGAAATGAAGGCCTGTCAACATATTGAAAGTCACTGTTGAAAGATTTTAACAACTTCAAAAAGTTTTTTGTGCAAGTCTAAATTCATTCCTGTCTCATTGTCTCAGGATGACCTGTTTATTTTGGAGGATGGAGCTTTAAGTCCATAGAACTCTCTTGCTCTTCATGTTGTAACCCCCCACTAAACAGACTACCATGAGACAATTAGTTCTTATTCCATTTGATGGCAAGTGAGTAGTCCCTAGGGCTTTGGTCTATTGGTGAGAGTGCAGCTTGTGTTATGTTATTAGGTGCAGGTCACAGGTTTAATCCAGCTACAAAAAAAAGTATGGTATTAAAGTGGATAAGAGTAGAGAGGCAGGCTCACCATTCATCGAGTTTCAAGACATGTGTTGTTCGCTCTTGAAGATTTATCGGTTATCATATACATATATATCGAGCAAATTGTCTTCTAAAAAGAAGAGCAAAACAACCAATTTATATTGTGAAAATTACCTAATGCAAGATCAACATTTGACAGAACAGCAGTCTGTGCTGTTCAACATGCTAAAGGTAGAGGCTCAAATGAAGTGATTTATAGAATGGTGATAGCAGCAACACTCTTCTTCTTGTGGAGAGAAAGGGTTGTGCTGTTCAACATGCAGCTAAAGGTAGAGGCTCAAATGAAGTGATTTATAAAATGATTATAACAGCAACAGTCTACTTCTTGTGGAGAGAAAGGAATCTTAGAAAAGCATGCTATTTCTTGTGATAAAGGAATCTTAGAATTTTTCAAAAGCCAGAACCTGGCTGATCATGCAAGTAATTCAAGAAGTACACATTATTGCAAGGAAAGTCGCCAAACTCACTAGTTGGTTGGAAAGCCACAAGTTCTATCCAGTTTGAAATCTTCCTACTACTGATAGCCGTTAAATTGGTTTAGTTTATGCTTTAATGTGTCGTTACTAGAAGGTTGTTGGGGCATGATGTCCAACAATGTTCCTATTTGTACTGATACACACATTTATATACTTTGGTAATGAAATCAATTTAATTAGTTACCAAAAAACAGATTGTCATGTCACAGAAGACTATAAAACTAAGAATATTTCATTTGAGAAAGTGGTTGACATGAGCTCCACGCAGTACAGAAAAAGTTTCAAGTTACTACAGGTACAAAAACTTAACTGGATAAACTATGAGAATTACCAATGGTGCAGCCATGTGCTTCAACGTTTAGAAAATAAGTGATGTGCTTAATGGCTATGTAATGCACATAAAAGATTGTATGATAGAAGTGCAACTTGTAATTAACCTTAAATGTGAGAACTAACAAATTCACACTTCACATTTATATTAAGTTGTGACGTTTAACTCATGAATACTATTAGCTTCATCTAATGTATTCATAATTCCATTGCTGGAGGGTCATGACTCAACTAATAATCATTATCTCACAATTAAGTCACTTTATTTATTGAAAAGAATTGGAATTTAAAAGAAAGATAATGTTTATGAGATGATAACTTGATCATCCGAGAAATCAATTGTATGCATACATAAACTCCAACAAGCTAGCAAAGGAAAAACATTTGGATTATGGCAATAACATTACTTATTTTACATCTTGGATACCAAACCAAAATATCCACAATTGCACATATATATGTAAATGTAATGCGAAATGTGACCTGGGGCTCTGGGTCTTTCAAGCAAGATCTCTTCAGTAGAAACCATGGTGAGTCTACTTCCAACATCCTCATGAACAGCGTCACCGAATTTAGGCCAAGTCCGACGTTCAATAGCCCGTTTGCTGAGACGAGCGTTGGCAAGCTTTCGAACGCGGGTGGTTGTAGTGATCTTAAGCCTATTTCCATCGTCATTGAATTTGTACTCTATGATTTTTTTAATTCCATGTTCATCAGGTCCAATTATCTGTTTTGGTGGAAGAAGGAAATCGAGGTCCTCAGCGTCATCTTCCTCTAGCTCCCCCCATCTGATCTTGCTACCTGAATTACCGCCTCCATTAGAAACCATTCTTCTTCACTTTCACAACAATTCTTGTTTGTTCCTTACAACTTTACAACCACTGATGCGCAAAATACGGATTTACTACTCCCACACAATTCCAAAACAGTTAAATCTTTTTAAAATTATGAATACCTCATTTTAAATCTCTATTTTGTATTATTATTATTTTCATATATAAAAGTTGACCCACAAATTTATCTTTTATAAAAAAACACCAATCATTTTATATTTACCTTTTTATTTTGTTGTAAGAATAAAAAAGGAGGAGATATTATGTCACATGGTTAATCAACTATGAATTCTTCTCTAAAAAAGTTACTTAATTTTTAATTCAAAAGTCACTTAGTTGTCAAATTTTTTTCTCAAAAAAATTACTTAACTTTGAGTTTTAACTCAAAAATCACTCACTTAATATGGGTTTCTCTCTAAAAATGTCACTCAATTAATAGGGATGACAATGGGGTGATGCGAGATGGATTGAGCTTAACCCACAAATTTTTTAATCCGTCCCACCCGGCATGACATTTTTTTTCATTTTCAACCATCCCTGCCCTGCATACTTTCTTTTTAATATTTTTTTTCTAGTTAAGTTTGATATTAAAAATAAAATTCATAAAAATAAATTCATTTTTTCATTAAGCTATATTAATTTAATAGGATAGTGACTTAAAATTTTATCTTTTTAGAGGTCAATTGGAAAACATGTAAGAAATTCAATTATTTATAAAGAAATTATCTTAATAAATAGTGCTCTATTACTCTTACGACATGTAAAAAATTAAAATTATATTTAAACCCACATAAAATTACATATACCCGCAATCCGCTCCGCCCCACATTAGTTTTGAAAAAACCCACTTCAACCCGCCCCGCCCCACCTTAAACCCGCCCCCCCCC
>JAJOOH010007275.1:0-21442 GCA_029582605.1 Solanum gracilifrons | reverse complement strand
AAAAATAGAACTAATAATAATAATAATAATATAATAATAATAATAATATAATAATAATAATAATAATAATAATAATAATAATAATAATAATAATAATAATAATAATGATAACGATAATAATAATAATAATCCAAGTATAATGTTATTATAAACATAATTTAATGTCTTCTATTATTGTTAATATTATTAATATTATTATTATTATTATTATTATTATTATTATTATTATTATTATTATTATGTTTATGTATTTATTTATATTTATAGATTTTCAATCTTAACACAAGATAAATGAGGAATTGTCTCTATCACTATCATAAATAGGGGTGTTCATGGGTCGGTTTGGATCGGTTATTGGTCAAAACCAAAACCAAATCAACTTAATCGGATTTGAAATTATCAAACCAAACCAAATATAATATACATTTATCGTTTTGGTTTGGTTCGGTTATTCGGTTATTAATTATACACAAAAATAAAAGAAAAAAATCATTCAAAATGTGAAAAAAATGACAACAATCCATTCAAAACAAAAAAATAGTTAGAATGACTGAAATTATTGAACTTTCGATCACTGAATTTATTATGATTAAAGCTTTAAAATTCACTATATTGGCTTAGAAGGAAAAAACATTAACATTTTCAGTCCCACAAAGAATTATCATAACACTCTTATACATAAAATCAATAAAATAAATGTTTTCACCTTGGGCATTTTTGCTTTCAATAAGTAAATTATAAAGAAATTATAATGAAAACATACGTAAGATCTTTAAAATTGTTTATAAAAATAATATATTAAGTCTATATATTAATAAAATATATGTATATAATTCATCGGTTTGGTTCGATTTTTTCGAATAAAACCATAACCAAACCAAATACTATCGGTTTTCAAAAATCTAAAACCAAACCTAACCAAACCCAAATAAAATCGATTTTATTTTATCGGTTTGGTTCGATTTTTCAGTTTGGATCTATTTTTATCCAAACCGTGAACACCCCTAATCATAAACATAGAAGGCATTAAGTTATGTTTTCATAATATTACTTTTAAAGGACACTCAAATTTCAAAATTTC
Organism: Solanum gracilifrons; assembly: GCA_029582605.1. Classification (NCBI taxonomy): domain Eukaryota; kingdom Viridiplantae; phylum Streptophyta; class Magnoliopsida; order Solanales; family Solanaceae; genus Solanum; species Solanum gracilifrons. Next base: position 20,361 of record JAJOOH010007275.1, on the reverse strand, counting down.
AAGATAATATTATGAGAAATAAAATTTAAATTTGAATTAAGATAAATAATATTTATCTATATCTAGCTAGCGTTGAATTCTATCTTGAACAATATCACTATTATAAGTCATTTAGCAAATTTAAGACTATTCACAATATATATAATAACATTAAATTAAGTTGAAAATTGCGATTTTAAAATATACTATAAGTTTTTAATTTTCAATTTTTAACTTTTAAAATTTGAATTCAAAGATAACTATCCATATATATATATTTTATTACAATAAATTAAATTGTGTACTAATAATGTAAATTTAATATTGCTGAGATACACAATTTAATGATTTGTATAATTATATTGTTATTATAATAAATTAAATATATTATTAAGTGCATTATATATTTTATTAGTTGTTTTTAATTATAAAATTATTACATTTTAAATCAACCGCGCAACGCGCAGGCACGTGTACTAGTTTAGAGAATAAAATAAAAAATTTGATGAAAAATTAATTTATATAGGAAAAAGTAGATTGGAATTTGGCTTTATCTATTATAGAGTTAGTTTTCGATTCAAATTTTAAAAGATGAATGGTAACTTCCCATTCAAATTCAAAATTCAAAAAATTAATTTTATTTAGTAAAATTTATCTGTAAACTAATTTTAATAAACTTTAACTTTCAATTTCTTTTTATATATTTTATAATTGCAATATAAAACTATATAAAAAAAATGTTTCAATCCAATTATTTTTTAGTAAACTTTATCTAGGTATAAAAATTGGTTGATGTCCGAATTTTAATTTTATCTTTGAATTTATTAGTTTATTAGTTTATCTAGGTATAAACTTTATCTAGGTATAAAAACAGATTTTTTTAATTAGTTTGTTCAATTCTAAATAATTATATAAGAGACTTTAATTTTTTTTAGAACTGTTTCATTTTTTAAAAAAAACTTTAGTTGTAAAATAAAATATTTATTTATTATTTAATTATATTATATATATAGATATAATTATTATAAATATAAGCTTTTTCCAAAGAACGTGGATAGTTCTTACAATTAGGAGTATTTTCAATTTTTTGAAAGAAAAAAACAGTTTTTTATTAGTTTCTTCAATTCAAATTTAAATAATTATATAAAATATTTTAAAAAGAAAAGATCATTTTTTATTATTATTATTATTATTTATTAATAAAATATAATAACTTCCACCCAAAAAAATGAAGCATAACACACTCTATATTTTATAGAATTGTTTTAAATTAAAAAAAAAAAAACGCTTATAAAATCTGTCCTAGATTCATTTTTTTAAAAATAATCTATTTAATGTGATTTGAAGTGGAGTTTTATAATCAATTGATCTTTATTTGACATGTGTATTTTTATTTTAAATTTTGAATGCTGAATATTTAATTAGTTATATAATATTTAATTATTTATAATTTAAAATTTTGAAAATTTGTGGGGCTGACATGTGTCCTTTTTTCTTCTCTTATTATATAGAACAACTTTTACATATAGCAAACACAAAATTCATATTTGTACTACTACTACTATATTTTACAAATTTTCTTGTACACAAGTGAGGCTTGCTTAGGTGTTTAGCACCTTTACAATCAACCGATAGATTGTGTAACGACCCAACCCACCAGGCTGTGCGGGCACCCACTCTAACACCTAAGTAGGAGAACCCTCATATCCGAATAGCTAAACATGCAGAAATTTTTAAGAAAACAAAAATAAACACAACACTACGATTTTATAAATAAAACCCTTAGACACAATTTTAGTTAAACTTGTAAAGTAATTTAACAACTCCCATGGATCTAGTCTAAACAGGTGCAAGAGCTAATAAGAGTATAACTGGACAATAAAATAAAAGACACAACTCCCACCATGCGAAAGGAAGAACAAAAGCTGCTGGAGATTTTCTTCATTTTAACCTAATGAGATGTCACCAATCCTGCATCCAGAGTATGTCAAAAAGACATAACAAGAGCAGTATCAGTACAAACACACGTACTGGTATGCATCATCGGTCAACCCGACACCCACCACATAACATAAGAAACCAACAAGTAAGATCATAAAATAAACCACTCGCTTCTCTACCTTCACCCTTTTCTTGAAATACCGCCAATTCACACTAGCATTCTAACTACTAACCTCCTTTTCAATCAACACACTTACTGATTCCTTAATCATAGCTTAACCATTCAAAACACATAGTCAATCCCCAAGTACCACCACAACTAATTCGACTAACCACTCACATCCTACCCTTGCTTCCTCGCCACATTACCCAACCATAGTCACATAATACATAAATTTAACTTTCTTCACACTAACCCCATCTTCATTCCCCCAAGGTGAAATCCACCTAAACATATTCCGTCACACTTCTATCCTTACTCTCGCCCTTACGTCCCATGAACAACCAATAAAACATCATGCTCACAAGTGTATATCAAGCATACACAATATTATCAACAAGCACACGACCAACGAGCAACTCACATTTAATAGCACATCATTGGTCCTCTCATGGAATCCAAACCCAAATAGTTAGCATGCCGAAACGTGGCAATTCGATCCAATATTATGTCGGAACGTGGCAATCCGATCCAATGTTATGCCGGAATGTGGCAATCCGATCCAAGTTAGTTATGCCAGAACGTGGCAATCTGATCCAATATTATGCCAGTACGTGGCAATCCAATTCAATATTATGCTGGAACGTGGCAATCCGATCCAATGTTATGCTGGAACGTGGCAATCCAATCCAAGCTAGTTATGCCGGAACGTGTCAATCCGATCCCATGCACACACCACAATCACGAACACAAGTACATCATCAAGATCATACATTTAAGTCATGATTTCATGGCAATGATATTTCATCTACCTCATTTTCAAAAAGTGTGATCAACATTGCAACATTCATACATATACAAGTATCATAATGAAGCAAGAACAAGCATACATCACACAAACATAGAATCACAAACATCACCTACGAATTTCTCCTCAATCCCTATCATATATATAATAATTGACCATACTCAGCCCTAGTTCATCATTAGGATTTCTCAGTAGGTTTTAATCACCATTCATCATAATTCCTCAATTTCATCACTTCAATTATCGGATGTAACATGCATGCATAAATCTAGTTCCATTGTTGATCTCATGTCCTCATTCTTGACCCAATTCTATCTATGATTACAATTCTAGGTTTTTCTAACAACTCATCAATTCCTCCTCACAAGGCATAAGCCCACATACTTTGAATTCTACGGATTATTCATGTATTTTACTCGGTGCACGAAGGTCTACACACAACCCTACCATTGATTTACATATATCACGTAGTAAGCACATATTTATTACTACTCAATTGTAAAAATCTAGCCTACCCGGGCGCCAAGCAGTTGCACAGAGTTTTTATTTTTGATACGAGTTTTCTAGGCTTCGTGACGGTGAATTTAGCCAAGAATTCGCAAGATATCGTCATCCTCATGCTAGGATTCTTCTTCTCCTGCCTTTCCAAGCTTAGAGCAGCCTTCATGAGGTTTCTAAGGTGCTTTACGACTTATTTAGGTATTTTAGGAAGATGGAGAAAATTGGATTTCTCATAATCTACGTTCTGTCTCGCGTATCCCGCTATGGCGCTCACTTATCCCGCTCTGGCACCACCGTCCCAGCAGCACTAGGCCTGCCCTGGCGGGTCAGTGTTCTATATTGTTCTCTAATCTTTGCTTTTCTTAATTAACGACGGTTCTGGTCATTACAAGAGATACAAATTTACCCCTCGTTCGTGCCTGAATGACTAGTCTACAGACATCATACGCTCTAATTTTGGGACACTCCCAACTATCGAATTGATCCACCACAGAAGCTACGACTAATCACGACATTTCAGTTAATTGACACACGAAAAGGTACTATACTCAAGGACTAGAAGAATCCCTGATGTAATACACGAAGGTCGAACATATTCAAATTTCACACAACCTGGCTTGCCAGGGCGGCAAACCTCCCACTGAGGCGGGGTCGCTGTGGCGAGAGATCTCCCACTATAGCGGGAGATCGAAAACAGTAAAGGGCGAATGGGGAATGAATTTTCCTCATTCTCCCTTTCTCCCTTACTCAACTCTCCCATAAACCTCTCAACCAACTTCGTCCGAATGTCGAATTAAGGTAAGTTTCTCATTCTTACACTCTTTACTTCCGTAGATAATTACATACAATTGCATGTTGCTAACAGATTCAAATCAAAGACGGTTTTTGGGGTGGTTATTTTGAATTTTAACTAGGTTGCTAAATGTGTTAAAAAAATGTAGCATGGTTACTTCCCTTACGTTTCCAACATTTACACAAAATCCTGGGCATACGGATTTCATAAAAACACGGTTAAATCGATACGAAAAAGGGTGGGGGAGTCGAAGGGTCTCCTTGACATAAAATCAAATTTGGGCACTGTTTTGAGTTTATTTTGTTGAAATAAATGCATAAGTGGGTTCTAGGGTAGTTGATATACTCTGATCTACTGAAATTCTGATGAAAACGAGGATTTTGGGATGAAAAGACGCCATTATCGTGCCTGGTGTTCGTTCTAGATGAAGGCCGCCTTGCCTTTATCATCTCGCTGTGGCGGGATTTTGGCCGTTGTGGCGGGATGCACCAAATCAGTGATCTGCACCATTAACACCCACTTTTCTCTCTTTTCTTAACTCTTACTTTTTAGCCTTACCCCGACTACACTTTTGGGTTCTAAAATTATATTTCACTTATTGCAGGCTTCTACATGGCGGGACAAAACGATGAACACTTACCCTTCATCCGATTTCCCGATGCCACAAGCCGGGAATACCATCATGACAATTGTAACATAGGGTTTTGCTGCGAGAGGGGGTTTGTGCTATATAATCTAGAGAAGAAGGCACCTGCATTCTTTGCTCGGTTGGTAGAGTTCGGGTGGATTCCGTTGACTGAGGCTCCCCCAGATGCATGTTCCACTTGGGTGAGGAAGTTTTATGCCATCCTCCCTACTGTCCGCTGGGATGACGCTTACCCTGTCATCTGTGTCCGGGGAGTCGACATCCCCTTGAATGCTACTGCTATTAATGAGGTACTAGAGGTGCCAGAGGTCCCGAGCCATGCTTTCGAGGACTGACTAAGGGAGATGAATCTAGAGTGGCTGAGAGACACTTTTGTCGAGCCAACGCGCAGGGATCAGGTTTACTGGGCAAGTGCAGAGGGTATTACTAGAACTGATTGGTCAACTGATGCTAAGAGGTGGCTGCACTTGGTTTCTAGGAGGATCCGCCCGTCGGGCAACTGCACCGATGTGACCTTACCCCGGGCATTGGTGGTGGCATGCGCCATACATGGCATACAACCGAACGTGGGGGAACACATTATCTCGGAGTGGATGATGTTCTACCAGGGAAATAAGAAGGCTTTCTTCCTACCGGGACTTATCACTACTCTATGCAAGCAGGCGAGAGTGCCCTTATTTGATGTTGACAACGTACTTCCTATTGATCCCCCTCTTTTGGTTCGGACAGGTTCTACTTCTAGGAGCAAGATGAGGAGGACAGATAGGGCTAGCAATCCGATCTAATATTATGCCGGAACGCGGCAATCTGATCCAATGTTATGCCGTAACGTAGCTATCTAATCCAAGTTAGTTATGTCGGAACGTGGCAATCTGATCCAATATTATGCCGGAACGTGGCAATCCGATCCAATATTAAGCCGGAACGTGGCAATCCGATCCAATGTTATTCCGGAACGTGGAAATTCGATCCAAGTTGGTTATGCCGGAACGTTGTAATCCGATCCCATGTACACACGACAATCACAAACACAAGTACATCATCAAGATCATACATTTAAGTCATGATTTTATGGCAATGATATTTCATCTACCCCATTTACAACAAGTGTGATCAACATTGCAACATTCATACATATGCAAGTATCATGATGAAGCAAGAACTAGCATACATCACACAAACATAGAATCACAACCATCACCTACAAATTTTTCCTCAATCCCTATCATATATATAATAATTGACCATACTCAGCCCTAGTTCGCCATTAGGATTTCTCATTAGGTTTTAATCACTATTCATCATAATTCCTCAATTTCATCACTTCAATTATTGGATGTAACATACATGCATAAATCTAGTTCCACTGTTGATCTCATGTCCTCATTCTTGACCCAATTCTATCTATGATTACAATTCTAGGTTTTTCTAACAACTCATCAATTCCTCCTCACAAGACATAAACCCACATACTTTGAATTCTACCGATTATTCATGAAATTTACTCGGTGCACGAAGGTCTACACACAACCCTTCCATTGATTTACATATATCACATAGTAAGCACAAATTTATAACTACTCAATTGTAAAAACCTAGCCTACCTGGGAGCCAAGGAGTTGCACGGAGTTTTAGTTTTTGATACTAGTTTTCTAGGCTTCGTGACGATGAATTTAGCCAAGAATTCACAAGATATCCTCATCCTCATGCTAGGATTCTTCTTCTCCTGCCTTCCCAAGCTTAGAGCAGCCTTCTTGAGGTTTCTAAGGTGTTTTATGACTTATTTAGGTATATTAGGAAGATGGAGAAAATTGGATATCTCCTAATTTATATTCTGTCTTGCCTATCCCGCTATGGCGCTTACTTATCCCGCCCTGGCACCGGCTCCCCAGCGGCACCTGGCCCGCCCTGGCGGGTCAGTGGCCCGGATTTTTCTTGAATATTTACTTTTCCTAGTTAACGACGGTTCGGGTCGTTATAGGTTGGCAGTTCGAGTCGCGTTATTGAATAAGTGAGAACAGATTACAAAATAAGTGTGAACAATATTGATCCTCCTGAACATTTGATTTAAGAAGAAAAATTCTAGTTAAGTTTTTTGGAATTTGATTATATGTCCAAAATCTACTTCAACAATTTAACTATATGTCCAAATTTTATAACTTGTAGCCATACTTTTACATATTTGTACCAAAAAAGATTGCCACTATCTGTATAACATTAATTTCCCTCTTTTCTTTTCAAAGTTTTTGAATTTTAATCTGGTGCAAGTATTGAAGAAAGTTAATTTTATTATAAAACAGTTGTCAACATGAACTTTGAATTTTATTTACAGAAAGGTTTAAAATTATCCTTAAGCTATATAGTTGAATAAAAATGTTCATTATATATAGTTTTATCCAAAAATGTCCTCATTGTTTATAATTTAGTTCAAAATTATCAAGTTGGTAGTTGTTTGCCTAAAAATTATTCCTATTAGTATTACTTATTTGGGTCAAAATTACCCTTTTCGTCATTAATATATTATTTTTTTCTTTTTTGAACACATTCTTTTAAAAATAATATATATATATATATATATATAAATTCAAATAACCCCCTTTTTTTAATCATGTTACATAGAAAAGTTAATCTTAATTAATCAAATTTCATGTATTACTTCATTTTTATCATCATTAAATTTTTAGGGCTAACAATGACTTCACCCACTCGAAGAACTCACAATCATTTGTGTTAGTAAGGTTGCCAAAAACCTTTGATACGCTAGAGTGTGTCACGATCCAAAATCTGAAGGGTCATGATAGCATCTACACTAATCTTCTGATAGGTACATCAAATCTTTCCCAAAATAAAATCAAATAATCATGCGAAAATGAAAGTAGAAATGAAAACAAGTCATAACTTAGATTTTATTAAGTATATAAATATGAAAAATACCAATTAAACCCTAATACTCGATTTCATGTGTACAAGAACGACTAAAAACTAAATGCCATTGTTTCAATACCAATACATTGTATGAAATGATAATAAACTGAAGTAAAGGATATAGGGAGTATGGTGCCACAAGGGCACACATGTTGTTATTAGAGTGCACTTATTATGTAAGTATATTACAATGCAATGCAATGGAATGATCAGACGATTCTACTGATATACACTTATTTCTACTAATGGCATGCTGACGCCAAGACACACGAAGACTCACAAGATAACAAGTACTTGGAACAATTTATCTTCTACTTATCAATCACAAAAAAAATAAAATACTTGAAACCATTTTTCTTTGAGTTTCATCACAGCTAAATCCATGCCTATATTGCACACATGAAAGTCATTTCAAACATCGAATCCGTCACGCCTCGAGACTACACTCTGAACGTGACCGGCACTTGAAAACCATTTTTGATCCCCAAGCGAACCCTTGGCTTGGTTGAATATTTAGCGTAAGACTTACTCAAGCGATAATAGGCTTAGAAACATAATTCAAAACATTCAAGCACAAAGAAAATACATAACTCAAACTTTCTGTAAAATACTCAATAATCTAGGTATAATAGTTTGCAAAACATCTCAAGGAGAAAGTAAATACTCAGAGACTCCTCAACTCTATCTATCTATGAAGCCTGTATAGTTCAACATGGATGCCAGGACAAGACCCACAACACCCTAAAATGACTATACTGAAAATAAAAGTGGAGTCCTCCGGAATGCAAGGAGGCTCACTATAAGTTAATTGGAGTGCAAAGTGATATCAACAAAGTGCCTGTTGATGATCCTGAACACATGTATCTGCATCATAAGAAGATGTCGGTCGAATGACATCAGTACATTGAATGTACACAAGTATGTAATAAAGCTGAATGAATAAACAATTGAACTGATAAGGCTAGAAGAATACTCACCTCAACTCAACTCAATATAAAGCAATAATAAGAGATGAAATATTTAAAGCTTCATACATAAAAGATTCTAACTCAAGGATGTATATAAAAATATAATAAATTACTCATTACTCTTATTTGGGAAATTCTCTAAGCGACAACCACCATTATGAGCTATGTGATGATACAACGTCTCACACACACTGCTAGATTGTGCTATATCTTGTTGGGGTATAGAACACCTCAATTAAGTGGATTCACTAAAGCTCTACTTGAAAGCAATAAGGAGTCATCTAAAAATTATGATCCTTTAGCCATGTTGGCTACATGATTTATGAGGAATGTGATTTGTCTAAACTCATCCCCATGTGCTCAATACTACTCCCAATAAATATATAATTATGCTCAAATGTATAAAACATGCTCTTTCTCAATTTGAGGTAATTGCTCAAAATGTCCTCTTAAAAGAGGTAGTTGGTCTGAAATAACTCTGAACTCATTACTCATTTAGAAATCAAAGTTTATCTTTTCTCAATGTAAAAAATGATAAATTTGAAAATCAATAGTTCCCTTAAACTTTACTCAAAATGTCTTTTTAAACTTTCCTCAAAACTCCTCTTTACTTTCTTATAAAATCAATTTAAGATAATTGTTCGGTTAAAAAGATTCTCAATAATTACTCAATGAATACTCAAATAATAGGGTTCATGCTGAAAAATAGACATGAACAATCAACTCAAAAATCTCAATGCATAATATATTGCAACACAAAAATTAGGAATAGCAACTCAAAATTCAACAACAAATCATCTCAAGAATACTCAAAACTAAGGATAGAACCCTAGATTACTTGTTTTTTTGATAGAAAGTAGATGTAGCGCGTGAAGACGAACTCAGTTCATCACCATGATAGCCTTACATACCTGGGAAGAACAAGGTACTTTGTTAAATCGATGAAATTCGAAGAACGTTAGAAAACCCTAACTTTTCTCCTCTTTAATCTTTGCTCTAAGTCTTTGAAGTGTTAAAGAATACAAAAGAATATTTTAACACTGTTTATAACCTTAATTAGGTGGAAAAGGGTTGTAGTTTAGGCTTAGAAAGAGTGAGAAGGGACTAAACAACCCTTCGTAAAACTGATAAAAAATCTTCTACGGGCCCATCTACGATTCGTGGTTTGTTCTACGGGCTATAGATCCCATCCGTGAAATTTATATTGAAATTTAAGGCTCAAAATCTACGGGTCCAATCTATGACCCGTATAAGTTTGTATGGATCATAGATTCAATCCGTATACTTCATACAATTTGTTGGCTCAAAAGTCCATTCAATGAGTCCAAACTACCGCCAGGAGAAATTCCCACGGCCCATAGAATGGATCCATAGGAATTGGACCACAAAATACAAAGTATTTGAAGTTTTTGAAAGTTTGACAGTACGGGTCATAGTTCAATCTACGGCCCGTTGATTGGATCTGTCGTTCACAAACTTAGAAAACTCTGATATGATAGTGTCTAGTAAAATATCCGTAACATTATACTCCAAACTCGAAATGAGGTGGCATTGGAAAGAGGACTCAACGTCCTTCAATTTTATAGGTCATGGATCACCTAATTCATTATGTTCTGGGATATATGATCATATGAAGTTTACCTAAGTAGAATCTTATGTCAAAACATAATTGGTGTTGAAACTTTCGACTCAACTTTGTGCTAGGGGTTTTTTGTGACCTTAAGTCATTTCCAAATCGATTCAAACACCAAATCAATGACCTTTACACATATGAGAAATTTAAGAATTACTTGATACAATTTTAAATTAAAAGAAAGAATGGTTTGGGCCTTCACTTAGAAATTTTTGGGGTGTTACAATATCTCCCTCTTTAAATCATTCGCCCTCGAATGATGGATGAATTGAGCATGAACGGGGTAGGAAAATGTAACAACCCAATTTAGTGCATAATACATATAAAAATCATGAACTCAAAACAGTGAAGGAGGGACTGAATTGAATGAGTACTTTAGGAAGAGTTAATACCTTGGACTGGAACAAAATCGGAGGAGAAGAGATGATGGTATCTATTCTTCATATCTTCCTCAGCCTCCCATGTAGCCTCCTGAACAAACTGATTTCTCCAGAAGACCTTGACTGATGCAACCTCTTTGGTTCTCAACTTGCGAACCTGACGATCAAGAATATGAATGGGAATCTCCTTATAAGATAGCTTGTCCTTGATACCAATATTCTTAGTAAAGGATCACTCAAACACTTCTTTAGCATAAAGATGTGAAATACTGAATGGACTGCTTCTAACTTTGACGGTAGCTCCAACTCATAAGCTATATTACCAACTCTCTTGGATATTATGTAAGGACCAATGTATTGGGGATTGAACTTTCCATTCTTACAGAATCTCATAACACCCATCATAGGTGAAACGTTCAAATAGACCCAATCATTAATCTCAAACTCGAAGTCTATCCTTCTAACATCTGTATAGGATTTATGATGACTTTGCACTATTTTCAACCTTTCCTAAATAGTCTTCACCTTCTTTATGACTTGATGAACTAAAAAAGACCCTATCAACTCAGCTTCACCAACCTCAAACCAACCAATAGCAGATATACATCTTTGCCCATAAAGAGCCTCATAAGGAGCCATCTGGATACTTGAGTGATAACTATTATTGTAAGAAAACTCTATGAGAGGAAAATCTTCATCCCAATTACCTTTGAAATTCATGACACATGCTCTCAACATATCCTCTAGGGTCTGAATTGCGCCCTCTGCTTGGCCATCCGTCTGAGGATGAAAAGAAAGTAATAGGGTTTACCTTCGAACCCAAACCTTTCTAAAATGATTTCCAAAACTGAGCAGTGAATTGCGCACCCCTTCTGAAATGATGGAAAATGGACTCCATAAAGTTGAACCATCTCACAGATGTATAATCTAGCATAGTCTTATGTTGAATTTTTGGTCTTTACCGGAAAGAATTGGGCTGATTTAGTCATCCGATCTACAATCACCCAAATCGAATAAGGATTTCTACAAGATCACGGAAATCCAGTAATGAAGTCCATATGAATCATTTCCCACTTCCATTCCAGAAGAGCTATGTTCTGAGCCATACCACTTGGCCTTTGGTGTTCTACCTTGACTTGTTGGAAATTTGGGCACTTAGAAACAAAATCTGCAATACACTTCTTCATACTATTCCAACAATAGACTTCTCTCAAGTCATGGTACATCTTTGTGGAACCGGAATAGATCGAATATCTGGAACTATGAGCTTTTGCCATGATCCTCTCTTAGATTTACCCCCCTTTCGAACACACAATCTACCTTGATATCTCAACGCACCATCTCCCCCTTATTCAAATAAGATCCTTCTAACTAAAAACATACTGGAGACTCTTGTGGTCGGTGAACAAATCCACGTGAATGCCATAGAGGTAGTGGCGCCATATATTGAGAGCAAAACTACTGTTGCCAATTCGAGATCATGAGTCGGGAAGTTCCTCTTGTGAATCTTAAGCTGTCTGGAGGCATATGCTATAACCTTACCTTTCTGCATCAACACAAAACCAAGCCCCACTCTGGATGCATCACAATAGATGACAAAACCCTTCGTACCATCTAGTAGGGTCAACATTGAGTAGTAGTTAATTGAGTTTTCATGTCACGATCCGAGTCTAGACCTCGGATGCAACTGGCGTACTCGACGCTGAAGGGGTCTTATACAAGCCTCATAGCTTATTCATTGCATATGTAATAGAAATAGTATGAAATTTAAACTTTTTATTTAAAACCATATAATCTAACATTAAAAACATTTAAATGCAAGTGGAAGTCTATATCTCACATGGCCATCTTAGACACAATCTTGAAAAAAATAGGGACACGACCCTTTACAATAGAAATCTAAAGTAGTCTATTACATGAAAAGAAAGAAACTTCTAAAAAGACATTTGTCCTCGATCTATGAGGACGTACCACTTGATCTTGGAAGAATAGCAATCCAAGCACTTTAATCTAGATAGAAGCAATCACTTGTCGGAACCTACACTAGTAGTAAAAACATAGAAGAATGGGTTAGCACACAAAAATGTACTAAGTATGATGACCATGCAAAAACATGCTTTAAAAAGGGACATTTTGGTTGGTAACCATCCGTTATGCCACTTTTTAGAATTATCATGAACAATAGTATAAGAGACATCAAGTACAAATATACCCATCATACAAGTCATAACATCACATTTGAACAATATCAATATGTAACTCTTTACCTTCACATTTAACCTTAACCTCGAGTAACCCTCATGCTATACCTTGTGTAATGTATGGATAGTGTCCCATACTACCATCCACACCAAGGTACCACATTAAGGTCACCAAAAGTGAACTTACCATTCAACCTTTCCATTTCAATAATACTCATACATAAGAGACCTAAACCTTTAACAAGTTATTTCATCACATAAGGACCATCACCTAAGGCAACCCCTAAGTCATACTTGCGCAATGTGCAAGTAACATCCCATACTACTACTCACACTAAGTACTCCTTTGAAGTCACCATAGGCAAGGCACATCGAAATACAATAAGTCATAACAAGGAAGTAACTCATAATACAATCCAAGTATAGTATGCATCATTACATTAGACATTCAAATCAACATTCTTTATTAGCTTCATTTAGAGGACTTTCATTCATTAGTCATTAAGACTTAGAGAACTCACTATAGCCCTCGTGAAGCCTACTCGTGCCATGTATGGATAGCATCCCATACTACTACCCACACTTCATAGAACTCCTCAAGAAACTATAATGCACATCTCACATAATGGGAATAAGCGTTTAACCGACATAGACCATGAGAGCTAGATCATAGAATCTGATGTACTATCCCACATCGTAAGGATTGATATACTTGCCTAAGGTAAACTGGTATTTAGCTTAAGTGGATCCACTAGCTAGACCTATGTGGGCACATAGTTAAGGGATAAGAAGATTGCTACTAGATACCCCGCCTCAACTCACGTGAGGGCATCCATCTCAAGAGATTGCTACTAGAAACCCCGCCTCAACTCACGTGAGGGCTTCCATTTCATTCAATATCCTCTCGGTGCTTAGCCTACATTCCCATAGAGTAATTTAACATTCATTACATTAAGGGATACAAGATTACTACTAGACACCCCGCCTCAACTCACGTGAGGGCATCCATCTCAAACCTATCATTCATTCATTGGATAACTCATAGATTCAAAGATGAGAATATCCTTTCATCTAAGAATTCCATTATTGTTCATTAGTGTAAGATCGTGAATATCCTTTCAATCAACACATCATTATCATTCACTAGAGTACAATTGAGAATAGCCTTTCAATAAGTAATTCATCATTAACATTATCATTGAACCTCATTCATTCTTCATTCAAGTGTGTGTATGTAAGAATAACCTTTCACATAATCATCATCATTCACAAGTGTTAATAGAGAGATACCATTCAATCCTAACACAATTAGCTTCTAGAAAAAGATACTCATTCATTCATTTATATCACACACATACATCATATCACAATTATACATTAACCTTCACATGTAGGGTACAAGGAATATATCCATCAATTCAATACCACAATATACATAGTAAATAAACACCTCCACCTTTCAAGTGGATCAATATCTAATTCACAATTTTAATTCAACAAGTAATTGATCATAACTTGCCCTTCAAGGGTCATACTTCCAATTCACCAACACACCAACAATTTACTACAATTAGGGCATGGGTAATGATATACTTCAATAATCTAAAGCAATTTAGGAAAATTCGATTCACATATATTCATCACCAACAAACCCACTTCATAAAGGCATAATTTAGGAATTGAGAGAATTCATCATAAAAAATCAATTAAACACTAATACAATCATAATATGACATTAGTAACCATTTGAAATAATTTGAGGAAAGCACCCATGAGATTTTGTAAAAATCTAGGGTTTTTGAGAAACTTGAAAACTTTGAAATTTCTTTTGAATGGACTCTAGGGGTGAAAGGTACCCCTAGATGAAGAATCACCATACCTTAAGATATGAATTCCATAAAAATCCACTCAATTAGCCTTCATCTTCAAGCCCTAAGTCTTCTTCCTCTCTTGGTCTTAAATGAAGTTCTAGAGAGAAGATATTTGGAGAGGGAGGGGTTTGGATTTGGAGGATTTGAAATAATGAGGTCTAATTATGTTTTAATACTCTTAAAATATCTTAATATACTTAAAATAACCATCCATACACTTAAAACAATTAATAAACAATTTACCAAATGACCCTTGCCCAAGCCGTGTCCAAACCAGAAAAATAGTGGTGGATCACGTCCTAGACCCACGAACCGTGAGTCCACTCACAGACCGTACTGTTGATCCTTGGTCTGGGGATGGGGCATGGTTTTGGAGATGTTGACCTATGGAGGCCATCCACGGGGCGTGGATGGACCTACGGGTCGTGAACCCTATCCGTAGGTCATCAAATTTTTGGCAACTTCCAAGGTTCTTTGGGGTCTTGGGGGTTAAACTAAGGGTCCTCCTCAAGGACCCCTAGGGTGGTCCTTGGGGAGTCGTACCTTGATGATTAACCCCTAAGCCCCTCAACCATGACTTGGGACAACATTTAACCACTCATAACCCAAACAAAACGACACTCGTCAAGCTCTAGTTCAACCTACTAGATTTTAGGGTCGTTACATTTCAATTCCTGAACTCATTGCTCATAAGCTTCAGACCATTGAAACATAGCTGATTTCTGAGTCAACATGGATGAATTAGATGAAAACCCCTCGATGAACCTTCTGTTGTAACCAACCGACCCCAAGAAACTCCTTATGTCAGTTGGGGAGATGGGTCTGAGCCAATTCTGCATTACCTCAATCTTCTGATTGTCGACTCAAATATCTTTGCCAAACATAATGTGGCCTAAGAAATCCACATATTCAAGAAATAACTCACACTTAGAAAACTTGGCATATAACTCTCGATCTTTGAGATTTGGAGAACTATTTTGGGATGACTAGAATGGTTCTCCTCATTCCTTGAATAAATCAATATGTCATCAATCAACATGATAACAAACATGTCGAAATACAACTTATATACTCTGTTCATAAGATCTATGAATGCTACAGGAGTGTTAGTCAAACCAACGGACATACCAATGAACACATAATGACCGTAACGAATTCTGAAAGATGTATTCAGGATGTCACTTTCTCTCACTTTCAACTGATGATAGCCAGATCTAAGGTCTATCTTAGAGAAGTGGCACCCTGAAGTTGGACGAAAAGGTCATCAATTCTTGGAAGGGGATACTTATTCTTATGGTGACCTTGTTCAACTGGCAGTAATCGATACACATCCTATGAGAACCATCTTTCTTTCTCACGAATAAGACTAGAGTGTCGTAAGGTGAGACACTTGGTCGAACAAAACCCTTATCAAGAAGATCTCTAAACTACTATTTTAACTCTTTTAACTCAACTGGAGTCATTCTATATGGAGAAATATAAATGGGTTTAGTGTCAGGAAGAATATCTATTCTAAAGTATACTTCTCCCTTAGGATGCACTCTGGTATGATCATCTGGAAAGACCTTTCGAAACTCACTCATAATGGAATTGACTGAATAGGCAGTGTCACTCGGACTAAGTGATAGATGCACCCCTTAGAAACCAACTTTCTAGCCTTGAGGTATGAAATGAAACGACACTTAGGCACTGCTGGACTACTCCTCTACTTTAAAACTGGCTCATTAGAAAACTAAAACTTGACTACTCAAATTTTACAATGGATTGAGACATAACAAGAATGAAGCTAGTCTATACCAAGAATGACATCAAAATCTACCATGTCTAGCTCAACTAAGTCAGGAATGGTAGCTTTGTGATAGACTGAGATGGTACAATTACGATAGACTCTTTAATTTCTAAAATAGACTCACCAACAAGTGTGGAAACACTAAAGGGTTCAAGAAGTTATTCGAGGGAAACACCGAACCTCATGGCTACATTAGGAGTCATAAAATACAAACTCACACATGGATAGAGTAAGGCATAAACATCAATTGAAAAGTCTTTAAGAATATGAGTGACAATATCTGAATATTTCTCCTTATCCCACCGGCTATACATAGCATACAAATGGTTTTCTCCTCCGCATGTCCCTAAAGTAGCTCCTCTCGGAGCAACTCTGTTTGTTGTAGTCACTGAAGAAGATTGGATTTTGTTGATCCCATTGCCTTGCTGTTCTTAGGGAACGCTCTCATAAAATGACCCATCTGACCACACTTGAAGTAGACATTGGAGCCATAACGACACACTCTTGGGTGGTTCCTACCACACTTAGCACATTTAGGGGTCCAAGTAGCCCCTTGTGCCACATTACCGTGAGACTGAGTAGGTTGAGCTCTGGAATTTATGATTTTAGTGGTCATTCTTGTTCCTTGGTGCATGTGAACTAGCTGATGATGGAGCAGGTCCTGATGATTTCTATTCAAACGATGACTGATTCTCATTTCCATTTTTCTACTGGCCAGTTTCATGACTTCTGGTCTTGGCCCTCTTGTTGCGAAATTTTTCTCTGTCCTTTAACTCATCTTCCTCAACCTGTTGTATATGAATCATAAATTTGGCTATATCCACGTCCCTTATCAACAAAGACGCCTTACCTTTCTTACTCGATAAGTGGGATAGCCCAGGCACAAATAAACTCATCCTGCTTCTCATATCCGCCACAATCTCCAGAGCATAGCGGGATAGCTGAGTAAGCTTAAGGTTGTACTTCTGCACACACTAGCTTCATGTTTCAGATTAAGAAACTCTCTCTCAAGAAAGGATTCTCAAACACATTCCAGCCCAAAATTGGTTCCCCGCTCTGCCTTGTTCTTCTTCCATTGATCATACCATATCCTAGCAACACTTTTGAGCTGAAATGAGGCTAACTCCATAGACTCTGTATCAGCACCACGCATGACCTCAAATACTTTCTGAAGCTCATCCACAAAGTTCTCCAAATCCTTAGTGATCTTCAACCCTATGAAATTTGGGGGATGCATCCTAAAAACTAACGGATTCTAGATGTTTAAGACACATCCTGATGACTGACTCCTTGTTAACCAGCCTGATTTGCCACAACCTGAGTCAGCATCTGAATGACATTCCAGAACTTAGTATTTGTGACATCTGCTTGATGAGGTTGAACTTATGGTGCACTGTGAGCCTCTTGACCTTGAGTATTAGCATTCCTCCAAGTGGGACGTCGAACAACTTTTCATAGAGGTATGATCTTAAAAGACACGCATAAGTACAAGTTAGAAGAAACATTTATAGAGTTGAACTCTATCGCACGAACATAAGTAAGAAGGAAGTGAAAGTTCCTAAATGACGTAGCTTTCTCATTATAGATGTGACACTCTTCACACCGATAAGAAGGACTCTACTAGACATGTCTTCATAGACACCCTAGGACTTTGAACTCTGCACTCTGATACCAAGTTTGTAACACTCTGAGCCTACACCCTGGACGCAATCGACACTTGAGAACTATTAAAGTTCCCCTGAGCACTTAGCCTGCCTGGCTAATTAGTGGAAGACTTACCCAAGTGATAATATGCTTAGAAACATAATTTAGAATATTCAAACTCAAAACAAATACTTAACTCAAACTATCTGTAAAATACTCAATAATATAGGTATTATAGTTTGCAAAACATCTCAAGGAAAAGTAAATACTGAGAGACTCCTCAACTCTATCTAACTATGAAGCTTCTATAGTTCAACATGAATGCCGGGACAAGACCCACGCACCCTAAAATGACTATACTGAAAATAAAAGTAGAGTCCTCCAGAATGGAAGGAGGCTCACCAAAAGCTAACTAGAGTGCAAACACATGTATTTGCATCATAAGAAGATGCAGGTCGAATGACATCAATACATTCAATGTATGAGTATGTAATAAGACTAAATGAATAAATAACTGAACCGATAAGGCTGGAAGAATACTCACCTCACCTCAACTCAATACAAAGCAATAATAAGAGATGAAATATTTTAAAATGTTCATAAATAAAAGATGCCAACTCAAGGATATGTATATATATATATAGTGGGAAGGGCATCAACCTTGAAAATTGGAGAGAAGTGCTCCAACACAACCAAGAAAAAAAATATTGTTAATTAGAGAGAAAGTGCTCCAACACGAAAAGCAAAAACAAAAACACAAAAAGGAAAAGAGTTGATGGGAAAGGAATCAACGAGAGTTAAAGAGAGAGTGCTCCAACACCAAAAACTAAAAAAAAACTAAAAAGAAAAGGCGTTGGTGGGAAGGGCATCAACCTTGAAAGTTGGAGAGAAGTTCTCCAACACAACCAAGAGAAAAAATATTGTGAGTTGAAGAGAAGTGCTCCAATACAAGCAAGAAAAATAAATCGTGAGTTGGAGAGAAAGTGCTCCAACACTTGGAACTTGGAGAGAAGGTGCTCCAACACAACCAAGAAAAAAATAAATAAGATTGAAGAGAAGTTCGCCAATTCAACAAAAATGACAAGAAGAAAAAGACAAGAGTATACAACTTTGAATTACGGGAGAATGATGGAAATAATAATTCAAAGTTGGAGTAGGAATCCTAAGTGTTTAGGATTTGTTATTTATGATTTTACTTATTCATGTTTAATTAAGATTTGTTAGTTATAGTGGTTCCTGATCCTAGTTTAATTTGATTTCTTACTTTTATAAATAGGGATATATATATATATATATACACACACACAAATTGTCATATACCCTGCTGAGGTATAGAACAACTCAACTAAGTATATCTACTGAAGCTCTACTTGAAAGCAATAAGGAGTCATGTAAATAGTATGATCCTTTACCCATGTTGGCTACATGCTTTATGAGGAATGTGCATTTTCTGAACTCATCCCTATATCGGTGCTCAATACTACTCCTAATAAATATATATATTCATGCTCAAATGTATAAAATACACTCTTTCTCAATTTGGGGTAATTGTTCAAATATCTTCTTTTAAGAATTTTTGAGTTGGAATTGGACCCCAAAATTTAGAGTTTTTGATGGTTTTACAGTATGGGTCGTAGTTCAATCTACGGCCTGTAGATTGGATCCTTAGTTCACTGACTCAGAAAACTCTAATATGGCAGTCTCTGGTAAAATGATCATAACTTTTTACTCTAAACTCTATGAGTCAAACTTGGTGGAGTTGGAAATAGGACTCATATACCTTCAATTTGATAGGTTGTGGGCCACCTAGTTCATTATGTGATGAGAGGTATGATCTTTTGAAGTTGACCTAAGTAAAATCTTATGTCAAAATTTAATCGGTAATGAAACTTTCAACTCAACTTTGTGATAGGGGGTTCTTATGACCTTAAGTCATATCCAAATCCATTAGAACACGAAAGATATGACCTTTACACATATGAACAATTTAAGAATCACCCAATATGATTTTATATACAAATAAAGAATGGTTCGGGTCTTAGCTTAGAAATTTTTGGAATGTTACGGAGTCAACCAATAAATCTAATTCATAGCATGTATACTTTATATAATAAATCACCCA
>JAJOOH010007274.1:0-11787 GCA_029582605.1 Solanum gracilifrons | reverse complement strand
ATATAAATTGGCTTTGCCACCTGAGTTAGACAAGATCCACAATGTCTTCCATGTTTCTATGCTTAGAAGATATCGTTCTGATCCATCTCATGTTCTTCCAGTTGAATCTATTGAGGTTAATCCTGACTTGACGTAAATGAAGAACCTATCCTAATTCAAGCTCGAGAAGTAAAGCAACTTAGGAACAAGAGAATCCCTTTAGTAAAGGTACTTTGGAGGAACCATTCTGGAAAAGAAGCTACCTGGGAAAGAGAAAAAGACATGAGAACCCAGTATCCGCGCTTGTTTCGGGACTAGTTTAAGGTAAATTTCGAGACGAAATTTCTTTAAGGAAAAGAGAGTTGTAGCACCCCTAAATGCTTAAACAAATAGTCGCATGTCGTTACATCATCTCGTAATTACTAGAATATGTTTTATTCTCATTTTTGGAACTTGAAATGTTGTGATTTGCAACTTGCTTAGCATAAATTGTTATCGTAAATTAAGGTATTGTATGGGGGTATTTGCGTAATTATCTAATTATACTTACTTATACATTGGAAGTGTGGGTATAAAGTACATAAATATAGTTATATATGTATGCTTTTTGGGCAGCCATCTATTTGTTTGGGCAGCCCCTTTCGGTGATATCTGCCCATGTGACAAGGATAACTTTTGTAGCTATATATCTTTACACCTCCTTTGATTGAATTCGTTTTCCCTCAAGTCTAAGAACATTATAAAATTATCTAAACAGTTGTTCTTCAAAATTAAGAGAAAAATTAAGTCCTTTTGGATGGAATCCGACACACACACACTTCCTTTTGGTAAGTGATGAAATCTGCTTTTGAGCTGGGTAGTGTTTGGTATATTTTCAATATCTCATTCGAAAGAACTTAGTTTACAGTGAATAAATATGTTTTGGAAAGCTAATTCGTAGACCTACAAGTCTTGTGTTTATGTAAAATTCTAATTTAAGTTTTATGGATACGAAATAAGGAACGCAACATATGACAAGTTCTGTCCAGATTCTGGAATTAGAAATCCTGTACGTTCAACTGTTAGTAGTTTGATTATATCTTTTTGTACAAAGTGTATTTTACGGTGATTCTTGATTATTTGCAAGCTTAAGAGATGTACGTACATATTTTATGAAGGATATAAATTCCATTTTGGCCGGTTTCAAATCTAAGTTGCGACATGAAGTGCGTTTATTGGGCAGAATATATGTTTTGGGAGTATAGTCGTATTTGTACAGGCTAGGCTTACTTGTGATGATAACCCTATGTTAAGCCATCATTATTGAGCTACTAGAAAGTAAATAAGTTATTGAATTGATTTTTTAAGGTTATATATCCTCGTGTACGATTTGAAGATTTTGATACGCTGGTTTATACACAAACCTCAGTTCTTTAGCACAAAAACAGTCCAACACGACTTCACGAGTTCAAATCGTAGACCAACCAGCGTATCAAAATCTTCAACTCGTACACGAGGATATACAACCTTAAAAAATGAATTCAATATCTTATTTACTTTATAGTTGCTCAATAATGATGTCGTAACACAGGGTTATCATCACAAGTAAGCCTAGCCTTTAGAAATACGACTATACTACCAAAACAAATATTCTTCCCAATAAACGCACTTCATGTCACAACTTACATTTGAAACCGGCCAAAATAGAATTTATATCCTTTATAAAAGATGTAGGTACATCTCTTAAGCTTGAAAATAATCAAGAATTACCGCAAAATACGCTTTGTACAAAAAGATATAAGGAAAACACTAACAATTGAACGTACATGATTTCTAATTCCAGAATCTGGACAGAACTTGTCATATGTTGCGTTCCTTATTTCATATCCATAACAGTTAATTTTGAATTTTACATAAACACAAGAGTTGTAGGTATACGAATTAGCTTTCCAAAACATATTTATTCACTGTAAACTAAGTTCTTTTTAATGAGATATTGATAAAATACCAAACACTACCCAGCTCAAAGTAGATTTCGTCACTTACCAAAAGGAAGTGTGTGTGTGTCGGATTCCAGCCAAAAGGACTTAGTTTTTCTCTTGATTTTGAAGAACAAATGTTTAGCTAATGTTATAATGTTCTTAGACTTGAGGGAAAACGAATTCAATCAAAGGAGGTGTAAAGATATATAGCTACAAAAGTTATCCTTGTCACATGGGCAGATATCACCAAAAGGGGCTGCCCAAACAAATAGATGGCTGCCCAAAAAGCATACATATATAACTATATTTATGTACTTTATACCCACACTTCCAATGTATAAGTACGTATAATTAGATAATTACGCAAATACCCCCATACAATACCTTAATTTACGATAACAATTTATGCTAAGCCAGTTGCAAATCACAACATTTCAAGTTCCAAAAATGAGAATAAAACATATTCTAGTAATTACGAGATGATGTAACGACATGCGACTATTTGTTTAAGCATTTAGGGGTGCTACAACTCTCTTTTCCTTAAAGAAATTTCGTCTCGAAATTTACCTTTAAACTAGTCCCGAAACAAGCGCGGATACTGGGTTCTCATGTCTTTTTCTCTTTCCCAGGTAGCTTCTTTTCCAGAATGGTTCCTCCAAAGTACCTTTACTAAAGGGATTCTCTTGTTCCTAAGTTGCTTTACTTCTCGAGCTTGAATTAGGATAGGTTCTTCGTTATACGTCAAGTCAGGATTAACCTCAATAGATTCAACTGGAAGAACATGAGATGGATCAGAACGATATCTTCTAAGCATAGAAACATGGAAGACATTGTGGATCTTGTCTAACTCAGGTGGCAAAGCCAATTTATATGCAATTGGTCCAACCCTTTCAAGTATCTCATAAGGTTTGATAAATCGGGGACTAAGTTTTCCTTTTTGGCCAAATCTCATAATCTTTTTCAATGGAGACACCTTTAAGAATACTTTATCTCCAACTTGATATTCAATGTCACGCCTTTTAAGATCAGCGTACGAATTTTTTCTATCCGAAGAAATTTTTAGACGATCTTTGATAATTTTTACCTTGTCCTCTGTTTGTTGCACAATTTCAGGACCAACAAGCTTTCTTTCACGAATTTCACTCCAACAAAGAGGGGTCCGACATTTTCTTCCGTATAAGTCTTCATAGAGAGGCATTCCAATGCTCGATTGGTAACTGTTATTGTAAGCAAATTCTATCAAAGCTAAATGTTTGTCCCAACTACCCTCAAACTCCATAATGCAAGCTCGAAGCATATCCTCCAAAATTTGTATCACTCTTTCCGACTGGCCGTCTGTTTGAGGATGGAACAAAGTGCTAAACCTCAACTTCGTACCCAAAGCTTCCTGCAAGATACCTCAAAATATAGATGTAAACCTTGGATCCCGGTCTGATACAATAGACACAGGGATCCCATGTAGTCTTACAATCATATTAATATACAACTCGGCTAAACGCTCAAGTGAGTAATCCATCCTGATTGCTAAGAAGTGAGCACTCTTGGTTAGCCTGTCCACAATCACGCATATTGCATCATGATTTCTCTGAGTGTGAGGAAGTCCAGAAACAAAGTCCATAGTTATTCTCTCCCATTTCCATTACGGCATCGACAAGGGTCGTAGTAAACCCACTGGGACTTGATGTTCTGCCTTTACTTGTTGACAAACCAAACAGTTAGCGACGAACTCCGCAATGTCTCTCTTCATACCATTCCACCAATAATTTTCATTATTGGTCTCGTACATTTTTGTACCTCTAGGATACATTGCATATGGTGAAGTATGTGCTTCATTCAATACTTCTCTCCTCAATTTGTCATGATTAGGGACACATAACCTGTTTTGATAAAATAAGCCACCATCCTCCGTAAAAGTAAAATCAAGTTTTTCCCCACTTTTAACTTCTCTGGTCAATTTTACAAGTTTCTCATCTAACATTTGTACTTCTTTCACCTGTTCAAGTAATATTGGCTCTACTTGTAAATTAGCAATAACTGAACCATTTGAATCAAGTGTAAAATAAACATTCATGGCTCTTAACTCAAGAAGCAAGGGTAAAGGACTCAAAGAAATGCTTGCGAAGGATTTCCGACTTAAGGCATCTTCAACCACATTGGTTTTACCTGGATGATAATCAATCGTGCAGTCATAATCCTTGATGAGTTCAAGCCATCTACGTTGTTGAAGGTTTAACTCTTTTTGAGTAACCAATTACTTTAAGCTCTTGTGATCAGTGAAGATATGACATTTCTCTCTATATAAATAATGCTGCCATATTTTTAAAGCAAACACTATAGCAGCAAGTTCAAGATCATGGGTAGGATAATTTAATTCATGCGGTTTTAATTTCCGAGAGGCTTAAGAAATTACCTTCCCTTCTTGCATCAAAACGCATTCGAGACCATTGTGAGAAGCATCACTGTATACTACATACTCTTTCCCTTCAATTGGTAGAGTAACTATAGGCGCTTGAGTCAACAAGGATTTGAGAGTTTCAAAGCTCTTTTGACATTTTTCATCCCAAATAAACTTTACTTCCTTCTGCAAGAGATTAGTCAAAGGAGAGGCGATAATGGAAAAGCCTTTCAGAAATCTTTTGTAGTATCCTGCTAAGCCCAAGAAACTTCTTATCTCAGTCGGACTTTTGGGAGGTCTCCATTAAACAACTGCTTGTATTTTACTAGGATCCACCTTCACACCTTCAGTTGATACAACATGTCCCAGAACAGCTACTTCATCAAGCCAAAATTCACACTTGGAAAGTTTAGCATAAAGTTCTTTCTCCTTCAAAATTTTCAAAATAATCTGGAGGTGTTTATCATGGTCTTCACTACTTCTAGGAAATATTAAAATATCATCTATAAAGACAACCACAAACTGATCAAGATAAGGCTTGAATACCTGATTCATTAGATCCATGAATATCGCAGGAGCATTTGTCAATCTGAATGGCATCAAAAAAATTCATAATGACCATATCAAGTTCTAAAAGCAGTTTTAGGAATATCTTTCTCGCTAACGCGCAGTTGGTGATATCCAGACCTTAAATCAATTTTTGAGAATACTTTAGAACCTTTAAGTTGGTCAAACAAATCATTAATTCTTGGTAGTGGATATCTATTCTTGATTGTTATTTTGTTGAATTGTCTATAGTCAATACAAAGCCTAAGAGTGCCATCTTTCTTCTTTACGAATAAAACAGGGGCTCTCCAAGGAGAAACACTAGGTCGAATAAAACCTTTCCCAAGTAGTTCTTGCAATTGAGCTTTTCAATTCTCTTAACTCTGCTGGAGCCATTCTATAAGGGGTGATCAAAATAGGAGTAGCCTCTCTTTCCAAGGGCAATCCCGGAAGGTTTTCTGGAAATACTTCTGGAAAATCACATACAGCAGGTATGTCCTTGATACAAGGACTCTTCAACTGTGTATCAACTATGTGAGCAAGGTATGCCCCACAACCTTGACGCATCAACTTTCTTGCCAAGGCCGCAGAAATAAAACTAGATGCCGCTGATCTTTCACCTTGTACAATGATGTGTGAAAATATAGGATCTTTAAAAGTCACATGCTTAGACCTACAATCTACCACCGCGTGATATTTATAAAGCCAATCCATCCCGATAATAATATCAAAATCCTTGAAGGGCATTTCAATTAAATCAGCAGGGAAGACTAGGTTTTGAATCACGAAGGGAGAATCTTGGTAAACTTGATAACCCAAAGGACTTTCAACCAGCACATCGTAATTAAGTCTCATAGATTTCACATTTTCAGGAAGAACATATGATGAACAAATATAGGAATGTGTAAAACCAGGATCAAATAATGTAAACACGCATAAGACAAATAAGTGAAATTTACCGACAACCACGTCTTGTCCATCTTGATCATCCCTCTGCCTCATAGCATAAGCGCGTGAAGTAGCCCTTTGCCCACTAGCTTGATTAGCTCCACTTGTACATGCTGCATGGGTGTTTTTAGGTCTTGCACCTCTATTAGTTTGAGGAGGATTGACAAAAGGCTTATGAAATGAGCCTTCAGTTCTCAACGATGGAGCATTATTAGGATTAGGACAATCCTTCAATTTATGATCAAAGCTCCCACAATTGAAACAGCACCAGAACCTCTCCTGCAAGTACCATAATGATTCTTTCCACATTGTGGACAAGTGGGAACACAAGGCTTGCCTTGGCTATAATTTGGAGTGCTAGCTGTAGAAAATTATGATCTGTTTTGCCTTTGTTGTGGTGGTCTGTTATCACTACCAGCCTTAGAATTATCAAACCTTCCCCTTTTGGATGGACCTTCAAAATCTGGTCTAGGCTTTCAGAATTTGTTTTCATTTCTACTAGCTTCTTCTTTATCAAGTCGTTCCCAAGTAAAAGCAGCGGACACTAACTTACAAAATTTCTCATGTTGCAGGATCGCCACATTCTTCCTAATGGAATCATTTAAACTGTCTTCAAACTTCCTGCACTTGTCTTTTTCCTCTTAAATAATACCACCAGCATAGCCAGAGAGCCTTAGAAACTTATGTTTGTATTCAGCAATAGATATGCCTTGTTGCCTTAGATTCAAAAATTCCTTTTTCTTTGCATCACAATAAGCAGGTGGGACATACTTCATATTCCTTAAGAAAATCATCCCAAGTAAGAACATGAGGTTTTACCTTGGCATTTGGAACACTTACCCACCAATCGTAAGCATCCTTTTGTAATAGTGAAATAGCATACTTAAATTTTGCAACATCTTAACACTCTAACTACTCAAATACCCTCTCCATGCGATCAAGCCATTGTTCAACATTAGTGGGATCAACAGTACCTTCAAACTCCACTCCACCCATTTTCCTCATTTTCTCAAAGTTAATCCTGTGGGGATCATGCATTGATTCAGCCATGTGGTGAAAGAATTCAGCCATTTGTTGAAAATGAGGATTCATGGTTTGAGTGCCATGACTAATGTGAGAATATGGACCAGCTCTTACACCTTGATGGTTTCCCACTTCAGAACCACTAGTGTGGGGAACATACTGATTCGAGATATGTTATCCAACCCCTTCCAGTGCATGAGGTTGGGAAATAGAGGCACCCGAACCTTCACGAGCACCTTCCATAGGTCGGTCAGAAGAAGTGGCAATGACTTAGTTCCTTCAAAAGGAAAGATCACATTGCATTAGGGATATGTACTTGATGCATATGCACTCTACATCCGATAATAAAAACATTATAAACCATGTAATTGACCAAATAATACAAATAGAACCTTTTCCGAAAGTGAACATGTATACAAGTAATTCAAATCAAAATTCCTACAACCACAAACCTAGGCTCTGATACCAACACTTGTAAAGACCCTTTTTTAAGAAACCTAACTTATACTTGCGACATTCAAAAGCGATTAATGAGGGCATACTGATTATAATCTAGTAGAGGGATTAGATTCATAATGACCTTCAAAAAGTAATTTAAGCAAATAACCGACGACCATTTCATGTACAGATATTATCCTCACACTCAAGGATGAAGTAACAAGAATATTACAAGCTTCCGAGTATCGAAATCAGCCTGCTCATGCGTCACACAAACATTCGAAACAAATAGTACACAAAGTATATTATAAACCTTGGGTTTACACACCCCAAAAAGATAAAAAATGTATAGCGATACTTATATTACAACCCATGGTGACATGACCAAATCAGTCCCCAAATTCTTATGTAAATATACAAAACATAGATTATGTACAAGTTCCAAGGTTTATACAAAATATATATGCCTATATGCAAATGTGATCTTCTTTAAAGCCTTCAAAATATCCATCTTCAATGGCCAAATTCAAGCATCCTCTCGATCATTCCCTACGATAGAAATAACTATCGCTAAGCATATAGCTTAGTGGTGTAAAAACTATAGGTTCGGAGCCCTCAAATTCGCCAAGTTATCATTCTCAAGTAAAGGGCAACATAATTGAACATAATAAATAAATCAAGTAAACAATATATAAAGAGTATCAAGTTCGATATTTAAAGATCCAAATGTCAAGAACGCTCATAGCATAGTTTTCCAAGAGATTCAACAACAAGGCTCTCCCAATACATACATCATGTCGCCACACCAAGCACAAGCAGGTATCAAGAAGGGTCAAAACTCAATAATCAAGAGAACCAAGAACCATATTAAAAATGGCTTTCATATTAATGGACAACTTCCATTCTTAAGACGGACTAAAAATCCAGAGTCAAGATGGTAAATGATCTGAATCAAGAGGCATGCCAAGAGTGACAAAGTCACAGCCAAAAGAAGGACAAGGTCCCAACAAGAGTACCATGTGATCAAACAATCCGTACAAGTGGGCGAGTTACACAAGTGTCTTTAATGTATTAAAGAATACAAATACGACAATGCAAAGTGACAAGAGGTAACCAAGGTACCAAAGTAAACTTTCAGATATACCAGCAGGTAAAAAGAGTACAAGTATAAGTTTATACACAAACCTCAGTTCTTTATCACAAAAACAGTCCAACACTTCTTCACGAGTTCAAATCGTAGACCAACCAGCGTATCAAAATCTTCAACTCATACACGAGGATATACAACCTTAAAAGATGAATTCAATAAGTTATTTACTTTCTAGTAACTCAATAATGATGGCATAACTCAGGTTTATCATCACAAGTATGCCTAGCCTGTACAAATACGACTATACTCCCAAAACAAATATTCTGCCCAATAAACGCACTTCATATTGCAACTTACATTTGAAACCGGCCAAAATGGAATTTATATCCTTCATAAAAGATGTAGGTACATCTCTTAAGCTTGCAAATAATCCAGAATCACCGCAAAATACGCTTTTTACAGAAAGATATAATCAAAACACTAATAGTTGAACGTACAGGATTTCTAATTCCAGAATCTGGACAGAACTTGTCATATGTTGCGTCCCTTATTTCGTATCCATAACAGTTAAATTAGAAATTTACATAAACACAAGAGTTGTAGGTCTACGAATTAACTTTCCAAAACATATTTATTCACTGTAAACTAAGTTCTTTTGAATGAGATATGTATAAAATACCAAACACTACCTAGTTCAAAAGCAGATTTCGTCACTTACCAAAAGGAAGTGTGTGTGTGTCGGATTCCAGCCAAAAGGACTTAGTTTTTCTATTGATTTTGAAGCACAACTGTTTATCTAATGTTATAATGTTCTTTGACTTGAGGGAAAACGAATTCAATCAAAGGAGGTGTAAAGATATATACCTACAAAAGTTATCCTTGTCACATGGGCAGATATCACCAAAAGGGGCTGCCCAAACAAATAGATGGCTTCCCAAAAAGCATACATAGATAACTATATTTATGTACTTTATACCCACACTTCCAATGTATAAGTAAGTATAATTAGATAATTACACAAATACCCCCATACAATACCTTAATTTACGATAACAATTTATGCTAAGCAAGTTTGCAGATCACAACATTTCAAGTTCCAAAAATGAGAATAAAACATATTCTATAATTACGAGATGGTGTAATGACTTGCGACTATTTGTTTAAGCATTTATTACTTCTGATTAATTATAATATTTTTTTTGTTAAAGATTGACAATAATATACCGATAGAACTAAGTTTTTAGATATGGGATGATAATTACTAAAGAAGAATGATTCCTTTTTCACAAATAAGAAGTTTGTTGACTGAAATTCTAAAGGCATGATGCAGTTGCACTATCCCATTGGTAGGTAAGCCAACCCTATCCACCGAAATTAATATCAAACTATCATACATAAATAATAATATTAGCAAAATGAAGTCTCAAAATTTGAAGCTTTTATAGATATAATAGAAGTGTGAAGGTAAAAAATACACCCAAAATTTAGTGTTACTAGTAGCTCAAGAGCATCAAACTAAATACATATACTTGTAAATATAAGACTACTTGAAGTCGTAAAAAAATAGGTAAGCAAGATATAAGAAGATAGATTTCCTCCAAACAGTAGGCATCTCACAAGAACTTTTTATATACATAACCTCAGATAAATGGAATCCGCGGGATTTGATAGGCCTAGGCAATGCATTAAAAAAAACAAGAGTAGTATAAGTACAATAACACATGTACTTAGTTGGCTGGTGTCATGAGCTGCTTTATTTTCTTCATATTTTGTAATGTTCTTTCATCATGATTTTTCATGGTTGCAGGTGGAGTAGGTGGTAGGGACAAAGAAGAAAGAGAAGGAGGAGGAGGAGGAGGAGGAGGAGGAGGAGAAGAAGAAGAAGAAGAAGAAGAAGAAGAACAAGCATAAGAAGAGGCAGAAACAGAAGAAGGAAAAGAGTCGCAGAAGTAGAAGGAGGAGGAGAACGAGAAGGAAAAGGAAAAGGATGAGGAGGAGAATAAGAAGAAAAAGTAGAAGGAGAAAGAAAAGCAAAAGTAGAACGAGAGGAAGAAGGAAGAGGAGAAGGAAAATCAAGGGGAGGAGAAGGAGAAGGAGAAGAAGAAGAATAAGGAGGATGAGGATGAGAAGGAAAAGGAGAAGGGAAAGGGGAAGGAGAAAGAGAAGAAGTAGTAGTCTAATGGTGGTGTTGGATTAAGTGAGATATTGCAGAGTTTATGTCTAAGTACTTGAATTGTCAGTAGGTGAAGTATGAGCACTAGAGGTCAGGTCATTTGACTCAAAGGCTACCCATTCCTGAGTGAGGTGGGAGTAGATAGATATGGATTTCATGATAGGATTGCCATAAATTTTACATAGATTTAATGTTATTTGGGTCATCATTGATAGGATGACGATGACTTCTAACTTTCTACCAATTTAGACTTTATATTCTTCGTTGAGAGGTTGCATTCAGGAGATTGTATCAACTTGCAAAGGGTGCCAATGTCTATCATTTCAGATCATGGTACTTAATTCACATCATGTTTTTGGAGGTTGATTCAGAGAGAATTGGGTACCTGGGTTGAGCTTAGCATAACATTTCATCCGCAAACAGTCAGTCGGTCTAAAAAGGACTATTTAGGTTGTGGGAGATATGGTTTGGGCTTGTGTAATTTATTTTAGAGGTCTGTGGGACTAGTTTTGGCTGTGGTACAGTTTGCACATAATAATATCTATTTTTGAGTATTCAAATGGATCTATTTGAGGCATTATATAGAAGGAGGTCAGTCTTCGATGTGCTAGTTTAATGCTTTTGAAATTAGGCCATTAGGTCACAGACTTGTTGCTTGACTCCATGGATAAAGTTTGGGTGATTCTGGAGAGAATCTTACTGCTTAGAGTAGGCACAAAAGTTATGTCGATTAGAGAGTGAGCGCCTTAGAGTTTAGGTAAGAGATCGAGTGTTTATGTTGGTGTCAACCATGAAGAGCATGATGAGGTTTGATCAAAAGGGCAAGTTTGTCCCTAGGTTCATCGAACCTTTAGAGATTTTGTAGTTTGTTATAGAGGTGGTTTATTAAGAGTTAACCTTACCTCCACCTTTTTGGGTTATTGATCTTATCTTTTGTGTATCTATGTTGGGACAGTATGTTTAAATAAGTCTCACATGCTTAAGTGGAATTTGGTTTAGCATGATGGGTCCTTGGTTTTCGAGGAGGGGCATATGGTCATTCTGGACAAGCAGTCTAGCAGGTGAGGTCTAAGGACATTGTGTCATTTAAGGTTCAGTGGAGACATCATCCCATCAGAGAGGATACTTGGTAAGCGAAGCTTAATATACACACCAAATATCCTTACCTTTTTTAACCTTGGGGGTACCTTTTTTCTCTAACTTTTAGGATTTAAGTTCTTTTAATAGTAGATGT
>JAJOOH010007272.1:0-12535 GCA_029582605.1 Solanum gracilifrons | reverse complement strand
TAATGCAAGCATTACTAATGCTTGCATTACTAATGCATGCATTACTAATACATCATATTCAGCATTATTCTTATACACTCTACCAAACGACCCCTTAGTGTATATGTTCATAATTTTTTGTTTATTGAGTTCTGAATAGATTTAACACAATTATAAAATTTAAGTTAATTAAAATAAATTTTATATCAAATTTACAGTGAACACACTTTTCATACCTCACTTATAAAATTACGGTACTATCTTCTTGTCATAAAATCACTTGTAGTAATTTATGCTTGACATAACAGAAACCAACCGTTTGTGGAGTCCATGGGGAGTTTATCTGTTTGTGTGAATCAACCTTCAAAATTCTTGTGCTTCTCTCCATGTCCACAATTGTGGTGCAGAAATTGGAATTGGAAGAGTAATAAACGTTCTCTCACTTGCTTTTCTTCTCAGAAGAAAATAGGTTTTATGGACCAAATTCTAGATTACATTGAAGGTTTGATTTCACTTCTTTACTTCAATTTATTGTTAATTGAGTATTATCCTTTAGATATTCATTTTGAATGATTCATTTCAGAGAGCAATTTAATTTGTGCTTTCACTAAATTGGGGAAATTTGATACTGAAACTTTTAATTTTGTATGCTTTGACAATTAACATTGCGGGAAGTAGAGCTTGAGCTACCACTCAATTTTCAATCAGAAGTAGTTGTTGTTCAGTAGTTAATTGGGTATCTGAATGTTGCAATTTAAATGGGGATACATGGATAGTCGTCAATATTCATATAGCCGACCCTAACTTGTTTGGGATTGAATAAAAGTAGCTCATATATACCACTAACGTTAGATAAAAAGGTATTTATGAGCGACTTTTGTAATGGTAGGGGTATATGTAAGCCATTTTTATAATGGTAAGGGTATATGTGTGCTATTTTTGTAACGAGAATATATGAGCTTTAAATGACAAAGTAAGTTGAAGCTAATATCAGACCCTTATCCCTTGTTTTATTAAGAGCCTAGGAGGGCTAAGGCTGAATTTAATTGATTCTTCTGCCAAATGCTATAGTAATGCTGATAGATAACATAGGAACAGTTTACGTTAAACTGGAGATAGTTAGGTAGAAATTCAAGATGATTGCATATGCCTCTATGGTCCAGCATATAATAAATCTAAAGAGATATATGACGAGGTGAACCTAGTCCTTTTAAATCCTGGATCTGCCTCTAGCAGCAATAGCTCTACGTTTTCCGTGAGAAATATGAATGACAAACAGGAAATTCTCTGGTTTGAACTTTGATGACATGTTTTAATGTAAAATTCTTCCAATTTAGGATTTATATAACTCTCATTTTCCATATTAATCTTTCTTTAATTTCCTCAAGGATTCAGTGCACCAGTACATTTGGTGCAAGGCCCCTTTGCATTATATATCGGTTTATAATGCTGTGTTCTCTGGCTTCTGCATTATATATGAATTGCATGTCCAAATGCCTACTTAGTATCTCTACTGGCCGATGATGGCAACTCGTAGTTTCATTTAACGGTTTTTTCTCTAGCCTCTGAGGTTGTAAATATCATTGGTATCATAAACAGTCATGATTTCAATGAGAAAATTTTTAAACTTGTTAGGCCCTAAAATGATGAGAAGAAAGGACTAACACCTAAAACGTAAATTCTTATTACGTCAATCTTTCCCACTAAAATTATGTGATATGATGTATTCTAACGCATCTCAATTCTCAAAGAATGCTGATCAAACAACATCTCCTTAATCATTGACATTTTCATCCATGTATGCCATTGATTTCAGGCGGTCCAAAGTTAAGGAAATGGTATGGGGCACCTGAGCTCCTCCCAAAAGATGGATCCCTTTCAGAAGAAGATATGTCTTCGGGTAGCTGAATTTAGTAATCATTTTGCATGTGATTTCTTCTATAAAATATCATATCAACAATGTGTTCCTTTTATCTCACAAACAGAAGAAGCTGAAGTCAGAGATGCAGTTTTAGTTACCGATGGAGATAATGAGATTGGTCAGGTTCGTATTTTGTAGCATCAGATATCTTGCACTAGAATCTTTATGTCTTGTTGTTTACAATATGTGCATGTGCAAGCAGGGGGAAGAATTTTTCTTACGTCATCTAAGTTCAGCTGAAATGATTTAGTCATAGCTCAGTTTTCCTTAACAATGCCTTACCTCAATGATTCAGTATATAGCTCAATCATTGATCCGTCTCATTCTTTGTCAACTTCACCTATAAATGATCTTGGACAGATGATTATACTGTCTTTGATAATCAAAAGAACTCGGATCAAAGCTCTGGTAAAGGATAAGCGGGTTGCAATGGAAGCATTTGGTACTTATGTTGAGGTTGGTGGCATTTTTATACGCTTTTTTAGTATCATACACTTGGTAGTATTTTAATACTTAATGTTCCTAAGCTGCTATGAAGCCAATAGCAGGTGATGCAAGGGACAGATCATTGCTAAAGAAGGCTCTAAGTGGTGTTCGTGCAGTGATATGCCCAAATGTATGTTCGTTCTTATCATCATTCTCCGGTATCATTTTTTTACTATGATCCCCAACAAAAACACTTACAAAGAAACATTAACGAGTAGCATTACATCTGCGTATGAATCTATACTACATCTGTTTTGGATTTATCGTGTAATTTTGCTGCATCTTATTCTTGTTAGCTAATTATTTTTTCCGTAGCTTATTTAGGAACTTTCTTTTCTATGTGCACAATTATTTGTTAAGAAGTTCTCTTACACTTGAGCTGCATTTTGTAGGAAGGTTTTATATCAAATTTAGAGAGTTGGAAAGGTTTACAACATGTAATCCTATTATCTCAGGTAGTCCTCTCTCGTACATGTATAGGCAATGGCAGTTTTTGAACGGTTTATGTTTTGATTTTATGATATGATGACATTGCAGCTGTCTGTTTATAGAGGTTCTAGTGGGGTTCAAGCAATTGTTACTGCCAATGCAAGAAAACAGGCAGAACAAGATGAATCACTGGTTATGGCTTCGGGAATCCCTTACACCATTATCAGAACTGGCTTGTTGATAAATGCACCAGGTGGAAATCAAGGTTTCAACTTTAAAGAGGTAATCCTTATATGTATAGCTTCTTTATTAGGTAGATGGTGTCGAAATCACAATCTGTTTACTGCTCTTTTGTCACTTGGCAATTTGGAAATGTTATTGGCTGTATCCAAACGAGCATAACGTCATACAACTATGTTTCCCTAGGTTGAAACCACCAGAAAATGAACTATAAGGTGTTCCTTTTGTGCAAAATAAATCAAAATTATTCACAAATCAAATAGAAAACGACTGTACCAGTTTGTCATTGTTCATATTGAGCAAATTCCTTACCGTTGCTACTCAACACAGTAGTTATCCACTAAAGTTTAAGTTTTTACATTTCATTCAAACACAAAGTAATGTGCCCATGATGGACCCATTGACTTGATATACAGATGATGGTCTAATAGCTATTGTTTTGTTGATGATTCCTAAATATCCGAACTTTCCAGTTGCAACCATTCCAATCATTGTGTTAAGATTTGATGTCTTCCGTTCTGGCATTAGAGCAAATTAGAATAGAATTATGGTATCTTTATCAAGATTGGATCAGAAATTCCTCACATGAAATTTTATGACAGAAAATGTCATTCACTTAAAATCATTTGCAAGAAAGTTAGTTTTGTAAAATTAGCTGGTTCTATGATCTTCATGCCAGGGCTGTGCATCACAAGGAAAGCTGAGCAAGGAGGATGCCGCTTTCATCTGTGTAGAGGCTCTTGAGACTGTGCCACAGAAAGGACTGATATTCGAGGTTTGTTCCTCGATTGGCCTTTAATTTTCTAAGACTTATAGTTGCCCAGAAACGACGATATAAGAACATATGAACTTGAAAGCTACAAATGAGTCTTCCTACATATGAATTTCTGTTAAAGGTCTTCTGGACTGATATAAGCTGATGCCAATGTGGCTAACAGAAAGCATCAATCGTTGATTACTTCTGTTGGACAAAGAACTAGTCAATCAACTTTTCAAGGTCAAAATCAAACATTTTTTGTATCACGTCTATTCCGATAAGAAGTAACCAATATCTTTAGTTTCTGCTTCAAATCTCATAGAGGTGAACTTGAGCATAATGAAACATTTTCCAGCGGTTGTATCAGCTTTCTTGTTGTGAATGCACTTGTGCTGTTCTTTTGGTTGTTGTTAAAAAGCTAACAAGTTTAAATCTGTCGAATAACAGGTGGTCAATGGTGAGGACAAGGTCATGGATTGGAAAGAGTGGTTTGCAACTTTGATAGATAAACCACAAGTGTAATTTCTTTAGATCCATAATTGGTGTATACATCAATAGTGTGAGAGAATTTTACCTTGATATAATTAAGCTAAAAGCTTTAATCACAATGCAAATTGCTTATTTTCTGTATGTAATTGTGCTAAAAGAAAAGCATCTTGACTAGTTTGTAAACAACTTTAAAAGAAGAAAAGGCGGTGTCTGATGGTGAAATGCAGAATACAGGAATGTAGTTTTTAATGTGATTCCAGAAAAGGCATGGCAACAAGTGTTATACTAAGCACCCCCTCGAGGTTTCAACGAGTCCAGACACCAGCATTTTGAAAATAACAGAGAAACAAATTCATGATACAACGAGGAGTTCCAAAGACGAGAACAAAGGACAAAAGTATATACGCTCTTCTATTTCAAGTAAAACTGGGAAGGATAACTCAAACGAGAAACTATGAGTGGGGCTCTATGTCTAGTTTCTTCGCGCCCACTCAAACATCTAAAGACAGAACAAGTAACTCTGCTGTAACAAACACACAAGGAGAAGATTACAACTTGCTAATCATGAATTTGAATCCAATTGCAGAAGCAGATAGAAAGATAACAAAGGAACACATGACCAGACCAGATAGGATTTATTTTCAAAATGTTATAGCTTATAGCCTCGGTATATATCCATCCCGTTCTACTCAAACCTATCTTAAAGAGAGCTGATTAACTTAGAAACAATCAACGGAGAAAGTTGAACTTCAATACGGTCAATTCAGCTGGACCTAATTCTCTTCTGACCGTCTCTTTGATCTGATTGATTAGCATTGTTTGATTCACCCTCGGAGAAAGCCTCCATAGATGTGGTGACAGAACTGGAGAGATCAGCATAGAGATCAACTACTCTTCTAATATTGTTATTTAGCTCTCTAATTAGACCAACATTTCGAGTCAAGTTATCTGGGATTGTTGACTCGTGGTTCTGGTTGATCTCGTTGATTAACAACCTGTTTTGATCCAAAATGTTCTGTACTTGCACAAAATTCTTTTGCAATGTCTGAACTACTTTGCGGTCAACTTGAATTCCATTACCAGTACAAGAGAATACAACATCTTCCATCTCAGTTACCACAAAATAAAATCAGAAACGGCTATCAAATACTGCATATAGAAACATAAAGTTGCCTTAGATCAACAGGTCGTTAAAATCATAAGCAAGAAGGCACAAGTTTTTCATAAAATTAAACAACTAAAAAACCTTTGAATTTTTGTGTAGTTAATGGTAAAAAACACACATGTTATCACTATTTTGAGAGTTTCACTACTCAACTATTAGTCGCTCCCTTTTCCTACTTGAACTATCACCATCTATTGACCTAGGTATGTTCTAATACATAGATGAGAATAGTTCAGGCAGAACAACGAAACAGATGATAATCGGGGCGTGGAACTCCCGGAAAAAGTGATAGTTCAGTGTTTACAACCATTATCTCATTTTTGTGTCATAAGGATATTGTAGTTGCCAATCTAGCAAGCTTCAATACCAAATTAGTTTGGGTAATTAGGTCCATTTCATGTACAACACTATTATATAGTCTGCGCGATTATGTGGATAAGTTCCAAGAAATTCAATATTTAAAGATCCATACAACAACAACATGCTCAATGTAATCCCACAAAGTGGTGTATGGGGAGGATAGAGTGCACCCCGACCTTACCCCCACTTGGAGGTAGAAAGGCTATTTCTGTCTTCTGATTGACTCTCGGCTCAAGGAAAAACAATTCAAAGCAGCTCAAATAAAGAAATAACGATAGTGAAGAAGTCATTGCAAAATCCTATAGCAAACACAACGAAACATTCTATAAACACTAACTACAACAAAATATAAGACAATAATCGAAATATAAAAAACAACATATAGTATTAACATAAATCGAAGGGCAAGAAACTACAACAAAACTCATCTAGACTATCAATTTATCGCAATCCTTCTCTAAAGAAACTCAATAACACTAAATGATTTCTTCTCATATGTTCTAGCCTTGGTATACAAAGTAACAATACTAGTGCAAGGTGACATGTATTCCGTGAAACTACAAACAAAGTGCACATGGTCCAAACACCACAGTTATCCAAACAAAAAAAAAACTCAATCTAGGGCTAAAAATCCATTTTTTATGTATAGAAAGAATTTGAACATCAAACAATTGAAAACATTAAGGCAATGGAATGAAACAAAACCTTATCCAAAATTCCTACAAGAAAAACCTAATTCAATACTTATGTAAA
Source organism: Solanum gracilifrons (assembly GCA_029582605.1). Lineage (NCBI taxonomy): Eukaryota > Viridiplantae > Streptophyta > Magnoliopsida > Solanales > Solanaceae > Solanum > Solanum gracilifrons. The sequence goes on along the minus strand of JAJOOH010007272.1, from coordinate 5,956 downwards.
CAACAAGATAACCATAGACTTCAAAATTTTGATTTTACCCATGTAATAAAAGCAGAAATCAAAGAATTAGAGATTTATAGAATAAATAAACTCTTGTAAAACTCTCAGAAACATTTTTGCTAAGAATAGTTTAAGGAGGAGAGGATTACCTTAAAATTGTGGAACATATGAGAAATCCCAAATCATGACCGGACGATGAAAGACTTCGATTGTCTCAATCGTTTACTTAAATACAGGTATTTCATATGAGGAAAAAATGGATAAATAATTACCTGCTACTTTTTTCTTTTTCTTTTTAAATTTGATATTAGCTATCCACACTAGAGTCCGACAAAATAAGGATTCGTACAAAAAAAAAATATCCCATATTAGAGGCAAATAAATACTTTTTTGTCCTTTTTCACTTGTTCAATTTTAATTTTTTTATTAGTTCATTTTTACTTGTCATCTTTGACGAATCAATTAAAGACAATATTTTTTTTACCTATTATATGCTTAATTTAATTAGAGAGTTAATGTTTTTGAAAATGGTAGAGTGTCTCTTTAATGAGTAAATTCATTTTAAAATTCTATCAATTAATAGGGATAAAACGGTAAAATCACTATATCAATTATTATTTTCTTAATAGATGTGTCAAGTCAAAAATAGATAAGTGAATAGGGACAGAGGGAGTACTTACAAATTGATGTGTTTGGTTAAAAAATTAATATTAGTAAATAATTTATTTTAATGTACTTTCGCATTTCATTTTTACTTATCACTTATTCTTCAAAGAGATTTTCATTTTTACATGTCATTTTTGACAGATCAAGAAAAGACAATTTTTTTTTTCATGTTTTACTTTTATATTAAATACTCACTCCATTTCAAAATAATTTAATTATTGGGGGTGTTTCACACCTTTTATGAAAAGAAGATTATGACATAACTTAGACACTACTTTTCACTTTTACCTTTATTAATTATTGGCAAATTAATCTTTAAAATTATTCAAAGCAATTAAAGTTTCTTGAACTCATCACATAGAAAATTCAAATGAGGGGTAAAAATGGAAGAATGTTCTAAAAATAGTCGTGAAAATAGAACAATTAAGTTAATTTGAAATATGAAAAATGTCTGAACAATTCAATTATTTTGAAATGGAGAGAGTATTATTTTCCACATAATATAAGTGTCTATAAACATAACATAAAGGTTGTGACCTTTTGTAACTTTTCCAAAGAGTTGTGACAATTTCGATAAGACACAATAAATATTTGTTCACACTACCCTTCGTTGTCTATAAATAGAGGAATTTCCTCTCATTTTAAACAACAAAAATTTTGAATTTCTTCTTCTTCTTTTGAACAATTAAATATTTGTGTATTTTGCTCATGTTGAATGACTCACTGACATCATTGTTTTTGTATCAATACAATGGTGAATAGAATTGTTCTATCCTGAGAGGATCTATTCTTTTAAACCTCGGGTACTAGAGGAGAATAATTTCCTTAAGAGGGTACTGTGCATTCAATGGGCTCAATTTTTTCCATTCAGTTTCATTCTATTGTTACATATCCTAATATGTTTTTTATAGTCATTAATTTATGTTTATATTATTAATTGTTATTTTTGAGTACATGCTTTAAACTTTGTTGTTTATATTTCTGCAAAATTATTGTTGTAAGTATTTGTTAGTACAAATTAAATAACAAACGTTAATTGAGTATTCAAGCAAGTTTTCTCTACTGAAATTGTTGAAGGTACAATAAAAAATGCCCTTACAAATCTCTAATTCTTCATCAATAACGCCATTCCTTCACATACAAGGATGAGATTTTGTGTTCTTTAGAAAATCCTTTGAGAGTTAATAACTTTGCATACCCATATTTTTTTGTTTTTTATGTTGTTGTAATCTATTAGGATAATATGGTAAAATATCTATAACAATAATTGTTTTCTTAATGGGTGTGTAAAAGTGAACGGAGAGAGTATTTCATAGCTATAATATTATTAAAAACAAATTGTGAAAAAATATTTTAATTTAAAGGTATTTGGGTAAGAAAAGGAGGAACGACTAATACGGTGTGAATAGGAATTTAGGAGTTTAGTTGTTGCAAGGAAAGCTTGAATTTTTTTATATTCTTTTTTTAAAAAAGAGAGAGAATTAAAGAATAAAACATTTGGTCAAACTAAAAGTTTTTATAAGTTGAAAAAATATAAGTAAGAATGACTACATTATTGTTTTTGACTTATTAACACTTTTCAATCTGCCAAACATATAAATAAGGGCAAAGGGTCAAAAATACCCCTCAACTTTGGTTTATTGTTTGACTTTATCCTCGCCGTTAAAATGAAGCTAATTTTACCCCTCCCGTTATTAATTTCACCAAATTTACCCCTCATTAGACGGAATCCCCCAAATTGACCCAAATTTTAAAAAAAAAATCATATTCCCTATTTTAACCCAATGACCCGACCCCATTTAGAATAACCCGGCTAACCCTATTTTACCCATTCTCCCAAATTTCCTTTACCCATTTACCCATTCTCTCTTTGAATAGATAATCTCCTTTTCTCCCAAATTTTCCATTGTTCTTCCTGCATCTCTCTTTCGTTCACCTTTGATTTTTCTTCTTAGAAAATGTCACAAAATAGAGTCCATTTACTTTGCGTATCCAGTAAAGGCTTCCTACCTGTTACAGAAAGATCCGTCAATATTCATATGTAATTCCGACGAAATGAATTTTGGTGATGTGGTTTTCGCCATAAGTGCCGATGAAGAGCTTCAACCCGGTCAACTTTACTTTGCGTTGCCGTTAAGCAAACTGAAACGTAGGCTTAAGGCGAAGGAAATGGCAGCATTAGATGTAAAAGCTAGTTCTGCATTGAACAATTGTGGCGGTGAGAAATACGGTTGTCGCCGTAAAGGTTCAGATTTCTTAGTAGAAAAAAAAGGGAAAAGGAGAGATAATAACGATTCCGCCGCCGCTGCTACAGAATTGAGAAGAGTGAGGAGTACTGGTGGTAGTGGGAGGAGAGGGAAGTTTAGGGCGAAGTTAACTGCAATACCTGAGTAGATTTAATTTTGGGGGAAATCAAACTGTTCATTTAATATTTTTTTCAGTTTTGTGAATATAGTAGAAAATTAGTTGAGGTTAATATTCAAGATCTGCTCTCGGGTTAGTGAGTAGTTCGAGGTGAACGAAAGAGAGATGCATGAAGAACAATGAAAAATTTGGGAGAAAATGAGATTTATCTATTCAAAGATAGAATGGGTAAATGGGTAAAGGAAATTTGGGAGAATGGGTAAAATAGGGTTAATCGGGTTATTCTAAATGGGGTCGGGTCATTGGGTTAAAATAGGGAATATGATTTTTTTTTTAAAATTTGGGTCAATTTGGGGGATTCCGTCTAATGAGGGGTAAATTTGGTGAAATTAGTAACGGGAGGGGTAAATTAACTTCATTTTAACAACGAGGGTAAAGTCAAACAATAAACCAAAGTTGAGGGGTATTTTTGACCCTTTGCCCTATAAATAAACTAAAAAATGTTTATAAATTAGTTTGATTAACTTCTAAGTTTAATCAAATACTTAACCACTTTTCTCTTTGTATGCCATAATCAGTACCCACTTTAGTGTAACATTTAAAAAAAAAACAGAAAAATGGTCAAAAATGTTTTTAAATTATGTAAAATTGAATTAAAATGTCTTACGTTAATATTTTGGTTATTACTTTTGATTTAAAATGTATTTTTTCTAATAAATGTATTTGTTGTATTTTTATTACAAGACAAGAGGTTTTAGAATTATATTTTATTACAAATATAGATTGTGATGTAGCAATGGAACTGATCTATTCTTAACTGGAAGTCTTAATTTTGAACCTTAAATATGGAGAAAATCATATTTAGAACACTAATATAAACGCCGGCCACCGTATAGGAAACCAAAAAAAAAAAGTTATATTTGACATTGTTTTTACAAATTTGAAAGAGGAGAATTAACAAACCCAACCCCAATCCTTTTGATGATCCAAATTCCAAACCTAAGATTGCCACTCATCCAAGATTACTCAAAAATTCATGAATCTCTACAAATTTTCATTAGTTTTTCAAGAGTACTTAACAAGTAAGTTTTGAGAGAAAAGCTCCAAATAAGACAACTATTTTGATTTGAGGTTGTTGCATATGAGTTGAAACCTTTTTACTAACAACTAATTAAATAATCATTAGTAAATCTATGAATATCCATTATTAGTAAAAATCGAAACTTGATTTACCTATTCTCTAATTATCAAACTCGAAATTTAAAAATTCAATATTTAGAATTTATTTAATTACTTATAGAATTAGCGAATCCAAAATTAAAAAATTCCGAATCAAATACCGAACATTCACCGTTAATTTTACCGATTTAGCCCATATTTTGTGTATACGCGTGCACTTTTAATTATATATTATTATACAAGATTGACCCATTATGTAGAGTGTTTTCCCCGATTATAATTTTATATAATATATTGCAATATTATGTTATGTGGCGTAATATTTTAGATTGATCTGTATATCCTTGAAATTTTCTTTATAAATCGCATCTAAATGCTTTTTATGCACATTTGTAGAATGTCATTCTAGTTACATTTAGAAATAAGTTCTGACAATGAGACTAAAGATTTGTTTTTAATCATTTTAATGGAAAGTACTTTTTTTAAAAAAATATTTCAAATAACTCGATCAATTAACGGGTACCCAATAAAATAGTTAGGATACCCATAAGTATGCCTGAACATCATCATGGTTATAAAAAAAAACGTTATTGTCTTATTTTAAATTTAGTTCAGATCAATAGTATAGAAATATATCTTAAAATTCCTTCCGTTGTTGTATATTCCAAAAATTTCAAAGGCTTAATTAAGTGAGATAATATTTCAGATGGTCACTCAACTTATGTTATAGTTCATTAAAAAAGTCATTTAATTTTATTTTATGATTTAAAAGTCATTCAGTTTAGGATAATTCACTTAGAAAGTCAATCAATTTTAATTTATAATTCAAAAGCCATTCAACTATTGATGTCCCACTTATAAGTCACCTAACCATATTTCATTAAATTTTGTTAAATGAAAACTTTGTCTCAAGCTAAAATCTTAAGAAATAATATGATACCCGTTTCTTTTTCTTCTTTTTTTCTATTTTTATTTTTTGTAATATTCTATTTATTTGCTTTGACTTTTATTGAAATTTTTTAAAGTGCTATGTGAACAAAAGTTTTTTATGTATATCTTATTTGAATAGTGAGTAGTTAAAAGGCAGAAATTTTCAGATAAGGTGTAAGATACGCTTAAAAAAATAAATAGTTTGGTGACTTTTTAAGTAAGACATCAATAGGTGAGTAATTTGTGAGATATAAAACAAAATTGAGTGATTTTAATTTTGACGAAATGGTCTGATGGACCCTTATACTTGTTCGAGTTTGTATTATGGACCCTTCTACTTAAGTCCTTACCAACTGAACCCTTAAACTCAATCAAAACAAGATTTTTAAACCCCTCCTACCGTGTGTGTAATTCACTCTCCCATAAATAGATGACATGTCAAATCCATGTCACATAAATCAATAACATGTCATAATTATCTCTATTAACTATTTTTTTTAATTATTAATCAAAAATATTAAATAAAAAGAAAAATAATAAAATTTCCACACACCAAATTAGCCGCCCCTGTTCTTCTCCCTAACCCATTCCCACCATGAAATAGCCTGAAGCCACCAGATCAGAAAGCCACTGCCACTGCTCTTATTGCCAGCGAGACAATCTATTCTCTCTCTCAAACCCGTCTCCATCTCCACCGCACACTCTCACCATTTTCCGTTCCTCCTTTTCCAATCTCCACAAAATCAGCAACCCTAGGTCGCCGCACTACCAACTTTGGCCGGCAAACCTTTTTCACCGCTATGACCAACTCCTCGCG
>JAJOOH010007267.1:0-10662 GCA_029582605.1 Solanum gracilifrons | reverse complement strand
GTTAGTGAATTCGGAAAAAATTAAATAGAGTGAATTAATATTAATTAATTAACGAGCTTTTTAATCTTAACAAAATAAAATAATTAACTTAATTATAAACTAATTAGCTCTAAATATAGGCTGTTAATTAATTTAAACTAAATAACTAAATATTTGAATAAGACTAAAATCCTTTTGAGACAATTTTTGAACATTCATAAAATGGACTAATTGCATACATAATTATATAGAACATATGGATATATTATTTAAAAATCATAAAAATGACAAACTATTTAAGATAACTCGCAAACTATTTTATTTTTTATAAAATTAATTCTTCTAAATCATTTTTAAACTAGAGAAGCTCGAAAATTAATTTCTATCGTGGAGGGTCAAAATTAGGTGTCAACAATTAGTAAGTGCATTCTACATTTTATTAATTATTTTTAATTATAAAATTAATACATTTTAAATCATCCGCGCAACACACGGGCACATATACTAGTAATAATAATAAGCAGAGGGGAACTATTTTAAAATTATTTTTAACTTGGAAATTGAAAGGAGGGAAAACTCCATTTGTAATCCTTTAAATTTTGAGAAAGATATGGCTCAACACATATGTTTTAGCTGACAAATTACTCTACATTGTTACATAGAAGCAAATCAAGTTGTGAATGCATTGACTAGATGGAGTATGGATGGACATGAAGAATTAGAAGAGAAAATGAACCACGAACATGGACTTGATGTGATTATGATTCATTTTTTCAGGGTCTTTTTCAGTAATATTAAGAAACATTTTCAGAACATCACTCTTTTCACAGAATCCCTTCCTCTTTTCCTCCAATCGCTCGTTGATCAAACCATCAAAAAGTTTAAATAACTTACCAATATGAATGATTGCGCGACACCTTATTCCTTGAAGATCAATCTTTCCAAGTGTGGGAAAAAAATCCACTAAGTTAGGCTTCCTTACATCAGCCATGATACCCCAGATAACATCCTTCAACTCTACCTTTGAATCTGAAAAAGGGTCAGCCAAATCCTTGGAGAAGAGGGTGTTTGACAATAAGTTGAGATTAGTCTTGAATGCAACTTGACCTATATCCAAAGCTTCACCTTGTTGACTACATTTTTCACAATATAAGCAATCAATTCTTTCACCTTTTGAGACCCTAGATGTTGATTTGCATCAAGCTTATTGGAAGAGAAGAAATTTGTGTTCAATATTCTGCGAAGCGTTCGCCATTGAGGACAAACAGGAAGCCATGCCACAGAGAATTTGTAATGGCTGTGGGCTTGAAGGGAATTAGGGATAAATCTAGAAGAAAATGCTTGATCTTGATTCTTAAAGGCTTGTTTTGCCATGGTTGATAAAGAAATTACTATTGTTGTTATTTGTCCCAATTTTAAACTCATAATTGGACCATATATTTTTGCAAGATTGGCTAGTGATACATGAGGTTTTGCACCTAACATGTGAATATTTCCAATAATTGGCCATGGTGATGGCCCTGGTGGAAGTTTTTTGGTGAATAATTTTGCTAGAGTAGTATAGAGAAAAATCAAAGCTAAAATTGATCCAAACACAAGTATATAGCAATCCATTATGCCTCTCTCATACACTCACCCTTGCTTGTAATAATAATAATCCACTAGGGTCTTAAAGTATGCCATTCATTTTCCCACTTATAAATTCTCTAGAGTTGTGTAATTGGAGTATTTTAAATTTTAAATTAACATCATCATTGTGTTACATAGTGATTTTTCCCTATGTAATTTCAGTGATATATTAATTGTCATGGTACAATTTAAAATATTTTAGAGATATGTGTTACATATAAGCACTAGCTAGTAAATTAGTCCCAAAAGTACTCATGATTACTAGCTAATTATGTATATGTATATACATGTATGCGAGATGCATGTAGAAGTAGGTAGGTTCGGAAAATTACCATAAGTATTCCTTTGATGTCATCCAAAGTGAGATCAATTGAAGTTGATTGCTCTTTCTTCAATTGTAGCAAAAGATCAAGAATATCTCCTTCCATGGATTTTGGCCTATTGGGATTTTGATGTTGCTCAATGAGTTCTTCGTAAAACTCATCCAAATCCTGGAAAATTTTCTTAAGTCTATTTGTCAATCCAACTTAAAGAAGGAAAAAAATCAGACACAAAAAAGCTAACGGACATAGCTTGAGCTTCGGCTCAAAGACAATCAAATCTCTTCCTTTCATGCCCTTCTTCATCAAACCTAACACTGAACACAATTCTACAAATAATTGTACTAGTAAGCAAAATCATTAAATTGCTCAAATTGGTGATCTTAGAATTAACAACTTGTTCATATATTTTCTTGATCATTCTTGAGACTTCATCTTCGCGAATTGGACTAAAAGATTTCACTTTCTTGAGACTAAATAGATGAAGAACACATTTTTTTCGTCTTTTCCCTCCAATGATCATTGTAAGGTGCAAAGCCAATATCATGACCATTGTAAGACAATTTTTGCTGACCAAGAAGAGAAGGTCTACTGCAAAATACTAAATCTTGTGTCTTCAACACTTCTTTTGCTAACTTTGCTGAAGAAATTACAACTATTGGAGTAGAACCAAATTTCAATGAGAACTTTTCCATATTTTTTGGTAAGTTTCCAAAAATAGATATGAGGGGTTAAACTATCAAATTGATGCAAATTTCCAATGAATGGGAGGCCTATAGGACCTGGTGACAGATAGTTTTTGCCACTCTTTTTGGCTTTGGGAAGAAGAAAAATAAGAATGATAGGAAAAGCTACAAAGAGTAGAAAGATCATCATTTTGTTGTCCAGCTTCACAAAATAATGGCCACTTGAAATGTCTTAATATATATTAAGGTGCACATATGGGGTACTAAATGATCTCCTACGACTATTTGCAATAATTAAATAACAAAAATAATTTTTTCAGCTTTTTTATGTATAAAAATCATCTCGAGTAACATAAAACTAAAAATAAATTCTTTTTGTTACTTACGTAATTGCACCAAGAGTGTGTCTTTCAATTGATCAAACCATGAGAAGATGGGCTTCTACCAATGTGGGCACAATTTGCTCTTTGATTGGGACTTGTATGAGCGATAACGTCCACACGTGACTCCATGAGAACTACAACTCATGAATGTACAATCCCTATACAGTACTCTTGGCCTAAACATCTCAAAAGTGAAGCATACCAACTCTGCCTATAGAATAACAATTTCATAAATAATATTATCCTTAAAACTTTTTAAGAGTTATATTCATTTCATTATTCAAGATTTGGATCTACGATACACATTTTTATAATAACTATAACTATAACTATATATATATATATATATATACACACCAATTTAACTAAGGTCCATTGAGTAGTGTAAAATAAACCTGAGTGTAGTGGATGACTAAAGGGGTTATAAGGTGAAGAATATCAAAATAGAAGGAGGGTGAAATGTGATTTCAAGATTTAAAATCGTTACAATTTATTATTACAAAATTCGTCTTAGATTCACATATGAGTAAAATCTAAAAATAACTTTTAGGGATAAGACATAGCTCATTTTTCTTATGCATGGTAATTCCAGGCCTAACATTTGTGTCAATGTCCTCTTTTTTCATCCCATGAGGTAACTCCCAATCAAATGCATAAAGAAGATTTGATAATGCAAGTTCCATGGATGCAACCCCAAGTGTCATTCCGGGGCAACCTCTTCGACCTGCTCCAAATGGAATTAGCTCATAGTTTTGTCCTTTGTAATCAATGTCGCTATTCATAAATCTCTCAGGTATAAATTCTTCTGGATTTTCCCATATTTCAGGGTCCCTTGCAATTGCCCATGAATTAACATGAACTATAGTTCTGGCCTGAATTTCATACCCTTCTAGTGTGGATTTTTTCATTGATTCTCTTGGCACTAGAAGTGGAACTGGTGGGTATAATCTAAAAGCCTCTTTTATCACTGCTTTGAAATAAGGCATATTTTGTATATCATCTTCATTCACAATGCCTTTGTTCCCAATTGACTTTCTGATTTCTTCTTGAACTTTCTTCATGACTTTTGGATTCTTCATCAAAGCTGTCATTGTCCATACTATCCCAGCCGCACTAGTATCTGATCCAGCAACTAACACATTCTATATACAAGCAAATAATTTAATTAAAATAACAATTGAATTATCTTAAAATAGCAATGTATTGAGTTAATTAAGACATGTGAAATTACCATGAGAAGTCCTTTTATGTCCTCCAATGTGAGATCAATTGGTATTGATTTCTCTTTCTTCAATTGAAGCAAAAGATCAACAATATCTCCTTCCATGGATTTTGGCCTATTGGGATTTTGATGTTGCTCAATGAGTTCTTCATAAAACTCATCCAATTCCTTTAAATTCTTCTCGAGTCTATCTGTCAATCCAGTAAGTTTATCAATCCAACCTAAAAAAGGAAAAATATCAGACACGAAAAAGCTAGCCATCATTGCTTGAGTTTCAGCCAATAGATAATCAAATCTCTTCCTTTCATGTGCTTCATCATCAAACCTAACACCAAAAGCAAATCTACATATAATTGTACTTATAAGCGAAATCATTAAATTGCTCAAATTTGTAATTTGAGAAGAAGCAGCATGTTGAGATATTTTCTTGATCATTCTTGATACTTCATCTTCACGAATTGGTTTATATAATTGCACTTTCTTGAGACTAAATAGATGAAGCACACTAATTTTTCTCATCTCTCTCCAATAGTCATTGTAAGGTGCAAAGACTATGTCGCGACCATTGTAAGACAATTTTTGTTGGCCAAGAATAGAGGGTCTACTACAATATACTAAATCTTGTGTCTTCAACACTTCCTTTGCTAATTTTGCTGAAGAAACTACGACCATTGGAGTAGAACCAAGTTTCAATGAGAATATTTTTCCATATTTCTTGGAAAGTTTCCAAAAATAGATATGAGGGGTTAAACTATCAAATTGATGCAAATTTCCAATGAATGGCAGGCCAACAGGACCTGGTGGCTGTGTGTTTTTTGCACCCTTTTTGGCTTTAGGAAGAAGGAAAATAAGAATGATAGGAAGGGCTACAAAGAGTAGAAAGAGCATCATTTTTTGTCTAATTACTTGGTTGTCACTTGTTGTGTCTTTATATAAATCTATCTTGTGTTAAAAGACTTAATAAAGTCATCAAACTTTTCTCTTGAAGAGTATAATTTCCACACCCAACAATATAAAAATAGTCTGGTCATGACCTAAGCATATGGAATAATATCAAGGGAAAGTTACATATTTTGATGCTCGATGAAAACTATTCACAATCGTTAATTAATATATATATGTTATACATTTGATGACTATTTTTTTGGAAAAATTACTGAAATACACGTCTTATGTTTCCCTTATTTTCAGTATCCCCTTCTATTTCTAAAAACCTCTAAAATCCCTTATTTCTTTAATGTATTTGAGCTACATATTAATGTATATGAGCCAATATTTAATGTATCCGAGCTACATATTATGTATCAGGTTTATTTTATAATGTATCTGAGCTAGTTTTTAATGTATCTAATTTATGTTAATGTATCCTAGATGCTCTTTAATGTATCTGAGCTACATATTATGTATCCGGTTTGTGTTACCTTTTAAGGAATTAATGTAATTACAAACTAAAGAGGGATATATTGTAATTTCATATTAAAACTATGTGACGAGAGGGAGTTGCTCGGATGGTAAGCACCCCTCACTTCAAACCCGAAGGTTGCGAGTTCGAGTCACCAAGGGAGCAAAAGGGGTGGGAACTCCTAGGGATGAAAAAAAAAATAGTCCCAAAAAAAGCACTACATGAAATAAAATATAATGTGACTCAATGATACAATTAAAAATATCAACATCATGACATAATATGTTTTTTTTATACCGTTTAATATTCTTCTATCATTAGTACGACAACATAATGATACGATATTGCATTTTCCATACGACAAAACTCATAGCTATTTTGATTTTTATTTTTTCACTTTTGGAGCTTTCCATTAATATAATATAATAATATATATTTCTATATTATATGAATGAGAACAATAATATACAATTAAAAATATAAAAATCAGATTTGCAAATCTTATCTTTATGTACAGATTTTTTTCTTAAAGTTATCACAATATCGTATCATTATGTTGTCGTACTAATGATAGAAGAAAAAACGATATTAAGAAAAACATATTTGTCATTTTGATATATTTAATATTATCATTGAGTCATATTATATTTTATTTTTTGGTAGTGCTTCTTTTTGGGACTAATTTACTAGCTAGTGCGTGTTTGTATCCCATAATATGTCTAAAATATTTTAAATTGTACCATGACAAAATTCTATTATACATATATATTCAGGTGGCCAACATGATGTACAAAGCATTACGCATTAGTAGAGTCTGAGGAAGGGTCACATCTTAAGAGGTGTAATATTGACATCTCACCCTACTGAAAATATTAGTGATTGCTATCATAGCTCAAATTTATGATACATACGAAGACAACTTTACCTTATTAGTTAAACTGAGACGTATGTCATTGATCTCATACAAATTTAACTATGTCATTTTTCCGATAAACAATAGATCCTTCCTCGTTTTCTCTGACAGAAACACCGAATAGCACTAGATTTGTGTTTGTTCGTGATCTTTATTTTTGAGGATTTGTTTTGCAATGGTTGAAGAAGAAATATACACGATCAAAGTAAAATAAAAAATTAATCTTAAAATCCAAATTATTTCATATAAATTTGGACGGATGGAGTAACTACTTTTGGTCATTAGTAGGTTCTTGGTCTTGAAGAACTGAAATCGAAACTCCAACGTGCAATCTCAAGTTTAAACCCAAAGTTGCTAAAATATAAATAAAATAAATTTAGGCTATATTTTAAATAGTAGTCCTTGTGCAACTTCTCCTGGCCCAATCCTAGATCCTTAACAGATATTGAATTGTGGATTTGGCCCACTTATCAATATTTATGAATTTTATATTGTATCTCTATTATGAAAGAGTAGTATTATTTGATCCATTACCAACCAGCAAGTTTGATCCATTTTCAATTAATTCTTTAATTATCTCCGTGGTATGTCATTTGGCACCATTTTTAAATAATCAAAACATAGAATAATTAATCGAGATATATTTGGATAAATAATTATTGATTATTCAAGTAGAATATGCAAATATCTTGTTTAACCATTGTCTCACTTGAGTATATATAAGATTTTACATTGACAAATCTATTTATAGATATTATATCTACATGTGTCTTTATTGTATGCTTGAGAGCCATAGAATACAATTAAAATATCAATATAAATTCGGATTTGCAATTGACTTTGTATATAGAAAAACAAATTAAAAGTTATAATCGACCATATTTCTTGATGTTGTAGATCATACAGCTAATAATAGAACGAACGATTAAGAAAAATATATTATATTATTATGTCATCTTGATATTTTAAATTTATCATTGACATATATTTTAACATATTATTATTTTTCAGGTAGAGATTTGTTTTTGTTATTGCTACAATATTTATGATGAGGAAACTAGAATTATTGCACAACATGAATCTCCTCTTTTGATCTTCATAATCTTTTATAGTTATTCTCTTTTTGTCTATTTGTCTAAAGCAAATAACATTCATGAGAAGCATCATATAGATTATATATATATATATACCACTCAACCATGATTAAGTCATGATGAAGTGCTGAGATTATTAAGACATAAATACTTGGTTCATTGTAAATATCAAATACAAATAAGTATTTATTGACTAGGCAATGCAACATCAAAGAGGAGAGGGGATAGCTCGCAAAGGACGAGCTTTGGCTAAGGTGATACCAAACTTCTCCTCCATGTCTAATTCTTCTGGCTCAATGCCTGCTTCAAGTTTCCAATTGAATGAATTCAAGAGTGAGCCCAACATTACTGGAATCATCCTCGATGCTAGTGGCAAGCCAGGGCATATTCTTCTCCCCGCACCAAATGGAATCAACTCAAAATCTTGTCCTCGCGTGTCCAAATCCAAACTCAAAAACCTCTCGGGTTTAAACACTAAAGGGTCCTTCCAAAAAGTAAAATCTCGACCAATCGTCCACACATTAACTAGTACCTGTGAGTAAAGGCATCAAATTAAATGAGTTAGTTAGTTTATGTTTGGATTGATCAAAAGAGCTAATCAATAAATAGAAAGGTCATTAATTTCTCGCCCAAAAATATCAGAGCTAAGATTAAGTACTAAACAATAGGCCAAACATAATCCGTCCAACTCTAACCAAGTTTTAATTTCTTTATTTTTGAAAAAGAATAACCAAACAAAAGTTTAAAAAAAATTGATAAATTTTCTTTTGGGTCTTTTTTTGGAGTACTATTCATATTATATTCGTCAAATAACTTTAATTTGCCACACATACCTGTGAGCCCTTGGGAATGATGTAGTCACACAATTCAACATCTTGCTCCACTTTGCGCGGAACTAAGAGCGGAACTGGTGGGTGCAGTCTTAATGTTTCTTTGATAATGCATTGCAAGTAAGGGAGCCGAGAAACATCAGCTTCTTCTATTTGTTTTCCTTTCCCAATGATTTCTGCAAGTTCAACTTGAGCTTTTTTTATTATCTCAGGTTGTTTAAGCAATTCTGTCATTGCCCATTCTAATGTACTTGTAGTTGTATCAGTACCCGCACCAAATAGGTCCTATAACATTTGTACATCAAAATATATAACCATATATTGCAGTAATTAAAAGAAAATTCATAAATTACAATAATAATTAATAGAAACTAACATAAGCTCATGATAAATGATGGTAAGAGAATACAAACCAGGAACATGGACTTGATGTGATTATGATCAATATCTTCAGGATTTTTTTCAGTAATATTGAGAAACATTTCCAGAACATCACTCTTTTCTGTGAATCCTGATCTTCTCTTTTCCTCCAATCGCTCATTGATCAAACCATCAAAAAGTTTAAACAACTTACCAAAATGAATGATTGCACGACGTCTTATTCCTTGAAGATCAATCTTTTCAAGTATGGGAAAAAAATCTACTAGGTTAGGCTTCCCTACCTCAGCCATGACACCCCATATAACTTCCTTCAACTCTACCTTTGAATCTGAAAAAGGGTCAGCCAAATCCTTGGAGAAAAGTGTGTTTGACAACAAGTTGAGATTAGTCTTGAAAGCAACTTGACCTACATCCAAAGCTTCACCTTGTTGACTACATTTGTCACAATAAGCAATCAATTCTTTCACCTTTTGAGATCTTAGATGTTGATTTGCATCAAGCTTATTGGAAGAGAGGAGGTTAGTGTTCAATATTCTTCGAAGCGTTCGCCATTGAGGACAAACAGGAAGCCATGCCACAGAGAATTTGTAATGGTTGTGTGCTTGAAGAGCATTAGGAACAAATCTAGATGAAAAGGCTTGATCTTGAGTTTTAAGGACTTGTTTTGCAGTGGTTGATGAAGAAATGACCACTGTTGTTATTTGTCCTAACTTTAAACTCATAATTGGACCATAATTTTTTGCAAGATTGGCTAGTGATATATGAGGTTTTGCACCTAACAAGTGAAGATTTCCAATAATTGGCCATGGTGATGGCCCTGGTGGAAGTTTTAAGCTTCCTTTGCTACATATTTTAGCTATGATATTACAAAGGATAGCAAATACTAAAATTGATCCAAACACAAGTGTATAGTAATCCATATGCCTCTCTCCCTTGCTTCAACTTTGAAAGCTAACAAGATACTCCTATGATAATAAATGATACAAGATGCAAGTGTGTCAGTAAATATCATATATAAAATCAATAATAGACAAGTCAAGAACCACCACTCATATTAATAACTAAATCCGTCTCCTTTCAAACAGGCTTATTATTAAATAGATATTACTTTAAGAAAATCTTGATTGAAAAGATTTTTCTCTTTCAATTTTTTGCTACTAAAAATCAATCAATTTCTATTAAAGTTGCTCCATGAACATTTAGGGAAATGATTAATGATAGTGATTCTTTAATAGGGAAACTTGATAAATCATATGTTTTATTTTTTTGGTTTTAATGAACAATGGGATTGAAGGAATAAATAATACTCTTTTTTTTAAAAAAATTCTCAGATGGATTATTTATTAGTACGTACTCCCTCCGTCCCTTTTTAGTTGTCCACTTTAGAAATGACACACAGATTAAGGCAACAATGATTAGCACAATGAAGTTACAATTTTACCCTTATGACAACTTTTCATTTCAAAATTACAATCACTTCTTTGAATTCAAGTGAAATAAATTGGAGGGAAACAACATATACTTTTACAATTTTCAAGAAGTGTAAATAAGGGTATAATAGGAAAAAATTTATTGTCTTTTCTTGATTTGTCAAAATGGACAAGTAAATAGGGACATCTAAAAAAGGAAATATGGACAAGTAAAAAGGGACGGAGGGAGTACTTTATTATATCAAAAATAGGTCCAATTAAAAAAAAGTAGGATAGAGACGAAATAGAAGGTTAGAAAAATCCATCACTCTATCACAGACAGTACAACTGATTGACTTTGAAGTAATTGACCTGAGGCGGCTTAAATATATATATATATATATATATATATAT